>VYXC01010855.1:583731-611308 GCA_013397175.1 Platysteira castanea
CCCGGGCGAACGGCATTAGGTGCGTTCACCCCCGGGGACGGGGGTGGCAGGAGAGCTGAACCCCCCCCAATGGGGTATAAAGGGGCTGCCTCCCCAAAGGGGTACAGAGGGGCTCCCCCCCACACCGTGCAAATGGGTGTCGGTGCCTTCACCCCTCCTCACACACCCGCGCAGGTTGGGGCTCTGTGGGGTGGAAAGGGGTGTTAAACGCAGTCCTGCTGCACCCGGAGTTGCCAACAGCCCCCCTGTTTCTGACAGCATCCCTTGCCTTAAACATCCATCCCTCCGGATATATCCGCGCCCTGGCATGTGCCGTGTGCACGGCTGTGCATGTCCGAGCACATCCACCCAGGTGTAGGTGTGCACAGAGCTGGGAGCACACACGTGCAGGGACACCCCTGAGTGACACTCTCGGAGTATCCCTGGACACGGCCCAGGCCGCCAGGACACCCTCCTGCACAGCCCTGCTGGGCTCTTGGCCATCGGAGGGGATCCCCGTCCTACCCAGGTGCCTCCAAAAATAATACCCGAATTTTAAATGCTCTCGTGGCTGAGCAAGCCGGGGGAGCTGCCGGAAATTGTGCACCACGGGGAGGGGGGATGGAAATGTCACATTTCAGAGTGGTAGCGGTTGACTTGTCCCCCACAATAACCACATTAACTGCTTCTGTCAGGAGAAAGTCAGGATCTGGTCTCAAAATACCACGGGAAGAGTGGAATGTGAAAAATGAGTCATTTTAGCTAAAAATTGTTGTGTCTGGGTCTTTCAGCAGATCTCCGGTTCTCTCTCCTCTCCTGCCTCCTCTCCCCCTTCTGCAGCGAATGTTTTGGGAACTGCAAGGAAATCCAGAGCCTGAATCTTTATTTTCTCAGGCCGTTCCACTGAAATGTGAATGGAACACGGGTTAAAGAGCAGGGCTGTTACTGCTGCCGGTGGGATGGCACCCACAGCAGGGGATTTGGGGTGAAAGAAGCACAACCCCAGTATGATTCCTGTTGGCATTTGTGATGCCAGCCCCCAAGCCACCTTGTGCCAGCCCCTGGGCAAACGACAGCAGGAGCCCAGAGCCCCTTGACCACTGGAGGGAGCCCATATTGTGCCAGAATGCAACAGAAACGCTATGGGGAAGAAAAAAAAAACCCTAAAATATGAAATATCAGATCATTGTAGTCAGAACAAAGTGTCTTCTCCAGGTCAGACTGTGATCTATAGCCATGCAAAATGTTATAAAAATCAGATTTAAATGTCCCATTGTACTTCATCAGCACAAAGAAAGGAAAGAATTATTAAGAACAAGGCTCTTTTTTTTTCTCCCACATTTTAAATGTCAGTCTGGCACCTTTCACCGGGAGTGAATTCATACGCCAGGATGGTGGCAGACCTGGCTTGAAGGGAAAGTGCCCTTGTGTCATCCCAAGGGCCAGCTCAGCTTCCCCTCACTCTCCTTCCCTAAATGTAGGTCAGCACCTATAGACTCCTTCCCAACCTGCCCCAGAGCAGCAGCAGCTCATCACCGCTGCTTTCCAAGGAGGTTTTGCTCTCCTGATAAGCCAACCACTCCAGAGGGGCAGAACAGAAGAAGCCACGTGCCCTGCGTATGGCACACCATCCTCATCGAGCACCTACCGAAGGCTGCCCTGCACCAAAAACTCTGCTTGGCAATCGCGCCGAGGAATGTTCCTGGTTCCCTAAATTATGTGTTGTGAACGTTGAAATATTTGTAATTCAAAACACGCTTTTAACACACAAATATTTCTGGCTTCACAGAGTGATGCCAAGTTGCTGGAGACCCTGAAATGTCAAAATGGAATAAAACTGAAAGTGATTTGTGTACTAATCTGTTTTCTTGGCCCTGGCAAAATTACCATCAAAAGCATGATGTAACCACAGCCTCACAGACACAGAGAGCCCGTTGTGTTTGACACCCATGTTCTAAAATACCATCCTTAAAGGGTAAAAGCACATTCTAATAACCTTTCCTGTCTCACCTGAGCTCTTTTACCGCTGAATACAGGGCTTCATCCAATGTAAGTTGGATTTTTTTCCCTACTTCGGTGTCCCGGTGGGGTTTTGCCCTCCCACTCCCCTGGTTGTTCTCCTTGGGAGCTCTCATAGATCCAGGCACGTCTGCCCCCCCAGCACCATGAGCTGAGGCTGCTGTCACCACGGATGGTACATCTGTCCCCTGATTGCCCCTCGGCCTGAGCTGACAGGACCTTGGCAGGGCACAGGCTTCTCCTTGAGCTGTGTTTTTCCAGAGCTGCTCCAGCACAGGAGCCGCTGCTGCCTTTGAAGCCTCTCCTTCCCCCCAGCGCTGAGGTGGTGGCTTTTTGTCACATGTGAGTAAGAACAGATGTGAGCTGGTGTGAAGGAGAGGAAAAGGGACAGATGATGCCAGCGGTTCTGTGCTCGCAGAGCAGGAGGAATTCCACTGCTGCCTTGTAAACCTCCACTTCCCCAGTGTGCCTGTGTCTCGGGGAAAGGGCTGTGACCAAAGCATCCCCACGTTGGGTGGGTGGCTCTGAGCACAAAGAGCCAGGTGCACTCACACAGATACAGCGTTTTCTCTGCTGAGAGTGACAAAGCCGAGCTAAGCAAAGGTCTTCACACACTCAGGGCTGTCTTGGGGTGGCTCAAACACACCGAGGCAAAATATTCCTCCACTGCAGACTTTACACCTCTTGCTTGATTTTATATCATCCAACTGAGCACAAAATCCTCACCAAGCACTTCTTGCACATCTTACCCAGCAATAACGAACGCACACAAAATTCATGTCAGAGCCTGACTCGAGCACTGGCCATGCTCCAATGGCATAACCTCATTCCTTAAGGAGAATCCAGTCTCTGATGCTGAACAGGATTTCCCTGAGCCCACACAAAGTGAAGCTACACCTCCAAGGCTCTCCCTTGTCTGAGCTGATGCTCAGAGGCTGAGTGGGCAGGATTGCACTGGGAAGCCAGGATCCTGGATACCACGGGCTCTTCTCGAGTTTTCCAGGGAGACTATGAACATGCAAGACATTTGTACAGGGTCCCTCTGAAGGATGCAAGCACATCCCTCCTGGCCACCCTACCACAAATTGTATCTTTGGGGTGAACACTTAAACAGAATCATAGAATCACAGACTCGTAGAATTGTTAAACTGGAAAAGACCTCAAAGATCTTTGATTCAACCATTAATGAATGGTACTGAACTTATACATAATTTTTTATTGGAAAAACTCACTTTCATAACTTACTTTTCTCTCCCCACATTTCCCCCCACTCACTGGGACCATGCCCTGCTGTGAGACCTCCACATCGGTGTGGTTGTACCCAGCTATGAAATATCCTCTCCATGGCACTGGCCCAAAGCAGAAAGGGCTCCTGAAAACCTGGTACAAAGGTTCCTCCTGATGTCTGGCACAGACATTTCACATGAGCGAACCCACTGTGGTGAGCATCATCACAGGAGTCTGACGGTTCACCTCTTACCCCTGCGTTGGATGAGCTGGTTCCCCTTCTTTTGTGTAACAACCAAATACTTGAAACATTTGCCCAGAAAACACAACATCTGGATTCAATTCCCTCCCCAACCCGAGAGTCTCTAACCTGTATTTCCCACGAGAGAGATGTAGCACGATGCTAAACAGCAATCTGGCAGGGGGGAAAACAAGGTATTTTTTATTCTTGCTCTCCAAGCAGAGCTATTGTACAAACAGGAACACAAGTGTCCTGAGGCCAAAAAGCGAGCGAGGAGCGCATGACTCCCTACCCCGCCTGCCACAGCAGCAATGATAACACGTTCTGCTTATTATCAATAGCTGTTTTACAATAAGTACATAATCTGCCCTGAACAGGGGGCTCAGAGCCCAGGATTTGCTTACCCTATAGCTCACCCCATAGCCTACCCCACAGGTTATTTTGGGGGAGAGGAGGCAATGGTTTAGAGGTTGGAACCTGTGAATGTGGCACCTCGAGTTAAGTCTATAGGCTGGAGGAATGTGCAGAGATGCAAATTTCCCGTTGTGCTTCTGAGAATAAAAGTACTGCCATTAATCAGCCTCTCTTCCTCTGTTTTTTAGGTCATCACTTATTGGTACAAGGGGGCTGGAACGAGCAGAGGGAAGACACAGTGTTCCAGTGGCACAGACAGTGCTCATCATCCAGGCACGGCTGCGGATGTTACAGAAAACCCTGGTTTTGTAGAGAAAACCCTTGCTGAGCATGCAAACCCTCAGTGAAATACTGGAGTTGTCACCTCTGGCACTGACAGGGACACCAAGCCAAGTGTCTCTAATAAAAATCCTGCAGCAGAAAGGGAAAAACCCCTGATCACCCAACATTTCAATGAACTGGGAGGAAGCTGCCAGAGCTTCTTTGCTGAAAAGAAGCCTTTCCAAAAAGGTTTTTCCAAGCTAAAAATCAGTTTGTAGATTTTTATCTCCATCCCACACAGAGCCTCCTGCATGTATGGGAAGCACTGAAGCTGTTCTCATGATGTGTTCAAAAGTCAAGGTGCTTTTGGTTTTCCTACCTGTTTGCAAGTCTCTCATCCCAATGGGAAAAAAGCAGAGTTGGGGGCAGGCCACAAAAAGGTTAATTTGCTGTATATACCAGCCTGATCTCTTTTGGCAGCTCAAACAACTGCACCCAAGAAACACCTAAGGGATGAAAATTCTTCTGAAACCAGTGGTAGGGAGAATTCCTTCTAGCACCCCACCAGCTATCAAAGCAGTGGTGAAAGAACCTGCAAGTACTTAATTTAAAAAATAAACCCCGGTCCTCGGGCCAGGCACTGCTCCCACACTGTTTCTGCAGTGCCTGTGGCAGCCCAACACCATTTCCTTAGGAGAAACCAGCCTTTGGTGGGGTTTTGCAGCAGGACTTTTATAGTATGCGTCAGTCATCTAATGCTGGCAGTGGAACAAGGCAACAGAACAGATTTCAGCCTCCAGCATTTCTGTTAGAGGATTTCTTTATACCACATGTGCTAAGTGTGGGCATCACCCTCACTCCATCACCTCCTAATCCTGGGAGCTCTTCAGGGTAAAGGATGGCAGAATGGTGAATGCTTACAGCTGCAGCTCCTTTCTGAGCAGTTGCTGGGCCAGCAACTTCAATTTTCAAGGTAAAAATGAGTTATGATAACCCATATGGATGAGATAAAAATAAGATTCTTGGGCAGTTTTTATGAGAGCAGGTGATGGATCCAGTGGTAAAAGAGTTTTCCCAGTGTCCTGGCTGATACACACAGGAATAATTTGACCTCTCTAAAACCTTCCCATATTTTCAGAGGGCCATAACATCCACTTCTTTCTTTCTTTGATTAAGCTGGGCATCCTGGCTGCTGCCTTCCTCCTCTGTCGGGGGCAGAGAACATTTTCAAGGGGATTGATGCCAATATAATGTACATTTGTTGCCTGCCTTGGGAACTTTGGGTGAAAACGCTCTGATGTGATGACTGTTACTCTGCACAGACTCAGCAGGTATCAACACTTTGGGCTGGATTGTACCTAGGGCAGCTTCTGTATTCCTGACAGAGCTGATATGACTTATCCCTGGGGTGAGGAGGTGGGAGAGAAAGAATTGCTTGTGACAGATACTAGTCATGTTGCTTAATGAAGTTTTGCAAGGTGTTCAGAAACAGCAGGACGGGGTCAAATCAGGGAAGGTCACGCTGCTGGAAGCTGCAATCCTGAGTCAAGACCTGGCTTCTCCCCAGAGCCTGTCACTCTGCTCCCTACCCGGCTGGGAGAGCTGCTCAGAGTGCAAAGAATTTATTGACACCCACCCACCATCCCTAAAGTTTTATGGCAATATAGATCCATTAGAAATCCATTTTACAGAGGTATTAAAATAATGAAGGTGAGAATTAAGAGAGAAGCACACTCCTTGGAAAACCCACTGATTATAATATACTGCTTTAAAGCAAGTTATCGTGCAGTCCCCTTAAAGAAAGTTATCAATTAGTCACTGTATCAGACATGGGAGAATTGTTCCCTGAAGAGGATTTTAGGAGGAAAGCCAGTGAGTAAGTGATGAATTTATCACTGGAGGTTGCACAGCTCCATGGATTAAGATGACATGGCACAGAGGGCCTGGAGAGCAGACTGAGATCCTGGTGGCCCTGGGGAGGCTCGGGCTGGAGCAGGCACTGGTGTGGGGTGAGATGTGACACGGCTCCCAGGCAGGGTGATGGCAGGTTGGGGAGGAGATGTGACACCAGTGGGGTGGATTGGAGCTCCCACACGTCCAGCGAGTGCAGGGCACTGGGCAGACACCCCCATAGCTGCCTGCACCTGCTGCAGTGCTGGCTTGGGGATGCTGCCCCATGCTCTCCTTCTCCACAGCCTGCCAGACCACCACAATGTGCTGGGTAGAATCAAAACACGATGGATTTTTTGGTACAGATGCTCCACTGAAACCAGGGACATCAGGGCTGGTGTCAAACAGGCACTGGTCAGGGGCTGGGTAGGGGAGATTTGTCTGTCCCTGCAGCTGAGCTGTGAAATGCCCTGGGGTGAGCCAGGACAGCAAAAGCTGAAGTCAAAGTACAAAGTACAAAACCTACTTGGCTCCTGCAGCTCAGATAACTGAACATGGAGAGAGGAAGGAGCCACTGGGACATGGCTTTTCTCTGTGGACAAACGTCTCCTAGTGACATCTTGATAGGAGGAGCACACATGAGCCTGTTCCATCCCAGTAGTCTGGGGGAGACAGCACAAAAGGGAGAGGGTTGTCAAATGAAAAGGTTGTGAGTGTTGCCTGAAACTGGGAGAAATCACAGTATTTCCACAGAATTGGAATAAACTTGCAAAATACTTTGTTTTGATCCAAACCATCCCTAGAGGTATTTAAAAGATGTGTAGCTGTGGTGCTGAGGGACATGGTCTAGTGGTGGTTTTGGCAGTGCTGGGTTAATGCTTGGACTTGATCTTAAAAGTTCTTTCCAACCCAAACAATTCTATGATTCCATAAATCTACATTTCTCAGTCCCAAGGCATTTTGTGAGCCCAAAGCCGCCCTCCTCTATTGCTGCGTGGCTGAAAGGGCTCCTGGGGTGACCACGGCAGTCACCCGCTGCCCACACCTCGCTCGGCTCAGCTGAGAAGCTCAGCAAAGCCCTGACAAATTGCCAAGCTCTCCTGAGATAAATAATCACAAACAAAAATATTTGTGTTTACTGTGGGGATTTGTCTGTGCATAATTATGCATTAGTCATTATGAGGACTACAGGAGAGTTTTACACATGTAAATATGTTCAGTTAATTAGACAGGACTGCTTTTGGTTTGTTTCTTCTCTGCAGTCTGATCCTGCAATCATCAAACACTCCTGGATCATGAGGCAGGTTGAACGATGTACGTGAGGAAAACAGCTCTCTCCCTGCTCATAACGCAGCTCTGGGTGTCGATATACATTCCTTTAAAATACTTCTTGTAGCTTTTCTGTTACAGCCTCAAGATACTGCACACGATGCAGCACAACCTTCACACTGTTCTCTCATGTTCGTGTTTCAAGGGGAGATCAGATGGATTTCTCAGGTGATACAATATAAGACATTTTCTTCTGAAACATTTTTAAGCGCAGCAGCTTTTAGTAATCTTCTAGCATCTTCTCCTATGTATGACAGAGTCTATTAATGTCATTTGCATGAGAAGTACACAATAAATCATTCATGCACAGTTTAGTACAGGTTAAGTGTAACAGCCTAACTGTGATTTTCTATAAGAAAATCAGAGCAGCTCATCAACTGGTGTAAATCAGCAGTGCTCCATCAAAGCCACTGAGTCACACCAACTAATTGCTTGGCCCAGGGGAAAGATTTAGGCAAAAAAGCAGCAGGGAAGAGCACGATTCAGGAGCTTCTCCTGAGAGCTTCTCTCCTTCCAACCCTTCCAAAGAAAATCCATAGGATGTGGTGCTGGCACAGCATGGTTGGTCCAAGGTCATTGCTGTCCCACTGACAGCCCTGGGCTCTGCTGTGGCCACACTCCTGGAGGGTGAGCAGGATTCAGGGGAGCCAGCCTGGAGCAGGGCCAGGAGCTCAGCGGGAAACCTTGGGCTTGTCCCATCCCTGAGGGTGGGGGGAAGATCAAATTCCACAAGAACCTACAGCTGTCATTTAGGCAAAAGCCTGGGACAACAGCAAAAGTAGTTCCAACCCCTCCATGGTGTGGGATTGAGCTAGATGGCCTTTAAGGTCCCTTCCAACCCACACCATTCTGTGACTCCATGATTTAGGACAGTGTGGTGTCCGTGTATCGATCTCCATTTCACTGCTGGGTATCCTCCATATTTGGACCACTGACCCCATTTGCTCATGGGAGGAGGAGGAGGAGGAGGCATTCCCTGCCCCCAGGGCAGCAAGCAAACCCCCCTCTAGAGATGCCAGCAGGAAAATGATCACCCTGCTACACCCAGCCTGGTCCAATATCTCTGGAAGTGAAAGCAAATTCCTTTGCAGTGATGTGGAATTTGTCCCCTACTCTGGAAAGGGGCCATGTGGGCATGAGAGGAGCAAGGGGTCCCTAAAAGGTGGTTAAGGCAAAACTCCACATTGTCCCTCAGCAGCGCTGAGAACTGATTGTGTGGCTTAGCTTCGCCCAGGCAGGAGGCAAACACAGGCACAGCATCACTCAGAAATGAAGATCTTCCTTCTCCCCTCCTCCTGTTTTTTCTCTTTATTTTTCGGCCTGGTTCTTGTTCTCACTGTGGCAGTGTGTGGGACAGAGGCTCATTGTTCCCACTGCTCAGGGAACATGCTGCAGGACTGATCTTATTAGAGCTGGGGCTGTGCCTGGGCCAGCCCGAGGGGAGCCAGCAGCTGGCAGCACATCCTGGGGGCGCAGCCTGGGGACATCCTGGGGGGCACATCCTTGAGGGGACATCCCGGGGGGACATCCTGGGGATACATCCTCAGGGGCTCATCTTGGGGACGCACCCTCGAGGGCACATCCTGGAGGCACATCCTCGGGAGCACACCCTCGTGGTCAACATCCTTGTGGGGTGCAGAGGCAGAGGCAGCCCGTGTTCCCCACTGCCTTGGGTCAGTGCGGCCACTCAGCACCACGCACCCAGGGCTTGATCTTTGGCTGAGCTTTCAGGGCTTTGCTTGTGCTCAGTGCCTTTGAATCAAGCACTGGGTAGCTCCAGTCTAACACTGAAAATGAAGGTGAAAGTGTAGAGTGCTGCATCCAGAACCTCGGGGGCTCTACCAGATTGCCATGGCAAGGGCATCAACAGCGAGGTTGTTTTGAACCTCCTTGGCCAAGTACCTCACACTGGTGCAGTCGTTGCTGCCTGTTTCTCCCCACTGCCCCCTGCTCATTTGGGAACACAACGCTCTACGGAGAAGCCAGGAAAGAGTTAAAATCCTACAAATATGGGGGAGAAAAACTAGAGGAGGGTCTCCACGAAGTGCACAGCAACTCACTGGCTGTGCTCCTGGTTCAACTGAGAGCCAGCCAGGCTGATCGAGATGCATCTTCTAAATGCTCAAATAGCAGAAGGAAGTTGCACAATCTCAGGCTATTTATTTGTTACTTATAAAGAATATAATTTTGAATGCACTGGCTAAATAAGGATTAATTGTGTTAAAAATTCAGGTTAACAAATGCTGTGAGGAGTTGTCTTAGGGGAAATAAAAAGGAACAAAAAAAAAATCTCGGGCGCTAATGATTAGAGCAAAACCCCGATGTTAAGACGACTTTGTCTCAGTGGAAGCAAGTTACTCATCTTTTCCAGAAGATACATGCACGCATTGCAAAATGTTTATTTTGTACTCTCTGAAGTGGTTAATCTACATGCAAAGCAATGAAAAGGTGCCTTATTAGGCTAATTGCTAATAAAAAAAAAAGAGAGAGAGGAAAAAAAACCCAGAACTAGTGTGAGCAAATATTTAAAAACAGATGCAGAAGGCTGTGAAAACAAACACAATCTCGTTTTTCCATGAAGTTTTCCCACCAGAAATCAGACAGTTCAAAGAGACGTCCGGTTAATGCGGTACCTCCAGGCTCCTGGCGCTGGAGCTGTTCATTAGCTGCTGCGTAATTCTGTGATGCAGAACTGGATTAATGGAAAGGTGACTGGGAAGCCACCGAGGGACCTGCTAATGATACTGCTTCGTCCTTAGAGAAGTCCTCTCTAGCCTTGCCCACGTGCGGCAAAACACACACACCATCAGGATACAATGCCACATTATCACAAGAAAACACTTCGGAGAGGGGAAGAAGATGTCATCACCGAGTGGTGCTGGGAACTGGTGAAACCCAAGATGGAAAAATAATTGCATGCATGTTTTTTAATACAACAGGATTCCCCCAAGCTCATTAAAGCAGATGGAAGTTTTAAAACCTGTATTACTTTAAAAATTAATTTACAGCTGTGGGGCTTGGTGGCCCAGAGAACATTAAAATGATAAATCCGGAAAGGTGATGTGAGCAGAAAGGAGGATTGCTTTGGTCACAACATGGCCTTGTGCAGCTGGGAAGGGGAGATGGCACCGTTTTGTTGCTGTCTGACATTTACCTCTGCTGTGCCATTTCTGGGCTTAACCCAGATTTTAAAATACTGTAACAAACCATTAAAATTTCCTCCCAAGTGATGTGTCAGCCAGAAACAATCTTGGTGCCTCTCTGCTTCATTAGATACTGGCTGGCATGGCAAGGGAGCTGATATGGACATCTGCACTTTGGACCACAGGAGGGCCCTGTCAAGGCTGGGTGTCTGCACTGGGTCATGGCACTGGCTTGTGGCACTGGCTCACAGCCTGGACATCCACACCAGTCCATGGCACCAGGTCACAGCATGGATATCCACACCAGTCCGTGGCACTGGCTCGCAGCCTGGACACCCACCCCAGTCCCAGGCACTGGGTCTTGGCACCAGCTTTTCCACCTCTTGAGGGCTGAGTGGTGCCACTGCCGTGCTCCTCTGCCGCAGCCCCGGCCTCCAGCCGGATGACCCCAGCAATGCCCTAATTCCCCGGCTCAGCAGCCGCCTCCCAAGGGAAGCCGTGCCTGTCTGAAAGCGCAGCAGCATGGCGGCGTGCCCGGGGCCAGGACGGGGGACAGGGGCTTGGGGGCACGGCTGCCAGCACACCAAGCCAGTGCCGGGCGGGGAGTCCTTCACCCTGCGCAGCCACCACCCTCAGCTGGGACATCCTGGCTCTGGGAAGCGCCACGGATGAAGTGGTGGGACAAAGCCAGGCAGCTCCTCCGAGCTCCGCAGGGGATGGACCATCTCTTTCCTGCTGTATATTTGTCCGATGCCGAGCACCGAGTGCTGGGATGGGCGAGGTAGCACGGAACAAAGGCTGGAGGAAGGTTGTATTCAGCTCACACCAGCTACCTCTGGCTGCTGGGAAGAAAGGAGCCCTTTGTTTGGAAACAGCAGCTATTCCCACCAAGCCACGCACAGGGCTCTGCGCCGCAGAACCCCATTTTACGGACAGGAGTGGTTTGGCACAAAATGGTCCCTGTTCCTCCCCTCCCGGTTCTATCCTCACCCTCACAGGTCTGTGCAGGGAGCGCTTCCTGGTTCTCCGAAGGTTTGAGTGTGTGGCCAGGGATGGGGGTGAAATCACAGCCTGGGAGTGGGCCCCTTTGCGCAGCCCCGCAGAGCCCACCCCGTGGGCAAACCACAGCTGCTGTGACCGAAGGTGCTGCCCGCCCCTGCCCGCGCTGCAGCCCCGGAACACGCGCCGGGCTCGCAGCCAGCTCGGGCTGACACGGAGCTGGGGCTCCGGTGCCGGGCTCAGGGCTGTCCCCGGGAAGCACAGCCGTGGATGTGGCCGGGCTCACGCACATCCCTTCACTGGCATCACGCCGCTGCTGTACCAGGGAGCTCCTGTGTTAAGGCAGTTCCTCCTGCGGAAATCTGCCCTGGGATCCCTGGGCTGTGCCCTGAAGCACCGTGAGACCCAAAGCCACGATAGACCCCGTTATCCAGGTACAAGGGACAGCCTTCGCTCAGACGCCCTTCCCTCAGCCTCTCTGCTGCTGCATTTATTATAACATGCTTCTCGTTTCCCTTCTCTCACCCAACAAATTAACTTTAACAGTAAATTAGCTTTATTCTGTCACTGGTCAGCCTGTCGGATGGCAGCGAGGGGGATTTTCCCCCTGGCCGTTCCGTTCCGGGAGGCCCCACGCCTGGGCAGCAGCGCCGTGACTCACCGGCTTTCAGGCTGCCTATTGAAGGGACCAGAGCCCGAACAAAGCCCCCATTCACTCCCAGGGCTCGGCTAGTTTTCCTTTGAGCCCTCACTGCTTTATTTTTATTCTTTCCCAAACATTGTTGGCTAATTTCATTGACAAAATTCATAACTTGGGGTTGGAGAGCTCGCTCCTATTCAGATGTGAGCGCTGGGGGGTTTCGTTTTTATTTTCCATGCTGCCCATCTTGCCTCATTCTCTGCACCATCCTGAAGCCAGTTTCCAGCCTGTGCCACGCTGAGGGATGGAGCTGAGGGACACAGACCTGCACGGAGAGTTTAGGTGCTCCTCAGTTTTTGGATGGAGAAGACAAAGCACCATGGCAAGATCTGAACCTGAAGCACAAGGGTGACTCTGGGGGCAGCACGGACAGGACTGAAATCGTGCACTACAGAACTGAGTGACCCCTGGAAGTACACAGCAAATATTTAAAATCAAAAGCCTGGTAAACTTTTATGTCTGCAGTACTCTGCATCCAGTCCGGTTAATTACAGCCCTTTAAAAACATCTGCATTTCATAAAGAACTAAGTTTCCTTCCCCTCAGGCTGCCCCTCCTGAGACATCCCTCTCCAGGCTGCTGGGTTACACAGTAATTACAATCCACAAGTACCTGACATCATCACCAAGTGCAGTGCATTATGGTTTCGAAAACAAGAGAAACAATATTGCTCAAGATGGATCTGAGCCAAAACCCCAGCTCCAAACACCATCATTTTTTCTGGCAGAATTGAGAGGTGGAGCCCTGCGTGGCAGCGAGGCCCCTCCTGGAAATGTCACAGGCAGAGAGTGGAGGAGTCACTGGGAACTTTGGTAAGGCAGAGGACATTTCTCCTGCCTGCTGACTGCAGGGGGTTAAATACCTGCAGGGCATCACTGGGAGACCTGCAGCCCCTCTGCCACCTCTGCCCTGGAGCCAGAGCTGCCTCATCCCATCCAGCACAGTGCACACGAGCGTGCTGGAGTTTGCCGGACCATCATTTTGGGAAGGGATATGGGCTGGACCCAAGGCAGCTCTAGGATGGAAGCAGGCAGCACCACCTGCCTGAGCTGCCAGCACCAGCCCCAGGCAAACAGCCCAGGGAGTCTGGCCTGGGGAAGGCGCTAACATCAGTGCAAGATGCTGTGGGTTTGTTCCCTTCCTTCCAGCTGGGAGCAGGCAGAGTGTGCCTTGAGAGAACCTGTAACCAGCTTATCTATGTTCTATACATACATACAAACATACACATAAAATAGATACACATCATTCGGCTTATGGCCACCAAAGTGCACTCAGCTGGGACCTAAAGCTAAGTCCTTAATGGTGTTTTATGTGGTAAATCCCTTTTCTCCTCCTCTCCAGAGACACAGGCAGGTTCTAGGGTGAGAGCAGGGCAGGAGCATCAGCCCCACTGACCTGCAGGAACAGCCCCCGTGACCTACCACCTTCTTGCTTTGCTAAGCTCTCGAGGCCAGGTCTCTTTCCTTGTTCATTTATTGGCTTGTTTCTCTGCAGAGAGGAGCTGCTTAGAGGAGACAGAGTGTGATTTTCAGTCCACAGAGCAAGCAATTTACTTTTTAAGGTTGTTTGCCAAAACTACATTCCAGCTTCAGCTCCCAGTCCAAGCAGAGGGGAGGCTGAGATCAGAAACGAGAGTCGGGGACTGATTCTTCTCAATCGCTTGTGCTCCCTCTGTCTCATGTGAGAGCTGAGCTCACTTAAGGGTTGAGGCATCCTCTGTACCTTCACATCTGAACAACAAGCAGGGAAAGCAAAAACCACAGGATTTCCTCTGCTGTCAGCAATACCCAATAAATTCACAGCAAGAGTGAGCCTTTAAAAGAAAAAATAAAACTGAAAATCCCCCAAACCAAACATTTTATCCTTTCCTGGTCTAATTGGGGAATAAACTTAATATCTAATTTTAAGGATGAAGTGAAAAGGGAAGGGATGAAAGCGAGTCAAGGCAAGCACTGCACCCAGCCGTGATCACAGGCAGCAGGCTGGGGCTGCATCTCCAGAGGAAGCAGCAGCTCTGCCGTGATGTGCTGCGAGTCAATGGGGCTGTGGCAGGAGTCAGGCCCTTCTCTGCCCCACACAGCTGGTGGGAGCCAGTGCCTGCCACCACCAGAACCTGGGGAACCACGGAACATGATAAGCAGCCTCAGCTGGGAACCCCTGTGTGCTGGGAGGAGCTGGAGCACGGTGGGTGCTGGGTGTGGGGGACTGAGCTCGGTCTACCTTATCCTGGGTGCAGCCCCACTCAGCTTAGTGGGATGATTACTGGGTGATAATTCCTACGCTGTGCCTCAGACCCAAGGTAGCCTTAGAAGTGCCTTGGATGTGTATGAGACGATTTTACAACAATTAAAGGATGCTCTGGTGATGCAGGGACATCGTAAGTGCTGCTGCCTTGCATCTGTAGGGAGCCAGGCTAGGGATGGGAAGCCTGGCTGAGGATGTAGGGCCTGACCCATCTTCCCTCACTCCACACTCTGGCTGCCCCCTCAGCTGCCTCTGCTCTCCTGCTGGCTCAGGACTGTCTCTCCACCTGGATGTGCCCAGCTGGTGACACAGGAGTGTCCCTCACTGTGACTGCTTGGCACAGCCATAAAGCCTGGAAGCTGGGCTACTGCACACTCGGCTTTCCCTCAGCATCCTCACTGCTTCCCAAAGCCCCACCAGGTTTCTGAGCATCACAAAGCTCTCCCAGCCAAAGCAGGCTGGGAAATACCTCGTGCCCGTAGGAGACAGTGTGGTCAAGGGGGTGCTCCTGAGAAGCCCTGGACAGGTCACTCACGGTGCTCCCAGGGCTGTGCAGCTGTCCTGTTGTGTTCCCCAGGTTCCATAGGTTTGGTGCCACTGAAGCAGGCCCCAGGGAGAAGTGGCCCAGCCCCAGAGTGTGGGGACCTTGCTGACAGCCCCTTGCAGCTCTCCCTCTGCTTTGCAGTCCTCCAAAAGACATATGCAATTCCCCAAATGGG
The DNA here is from genome assembly GCA_013397175.1 of Platysteira castanea. Taxonomy (NCBI): domain Eukaryota; kingdom Metazoa; phylum Chordata; class Aves; order Passeriformes; genus Platysteira; species Platysteira castanea. The sequence goes on from VYXC01010855.1 coordinate 598,896, forward strand.
TGTGATTCCTTGAGGAAAGAGAAGTCTGTGCTTGCTTGTCTTTAAAGAGCAGTTTACCAAAAGAATGCCTACTTTTGAGACCTGTTTCTTCTTTCCTTGCTTTCTCTTCCACAAACCACCCCCCACCTCTGCTGCCTCCAGAGCAGCCAGGCCACGTGTAAGAGCAGTGCTCCCATCCTGGGGTGCTGGCTCTTGTTTTTGGGTGTCACATCACATCGAGGACAATTAAACATACATTGGATCCTGCTGCCCAAAGGGTTTTCCATGTGCATGAAGTTCTGGGTCCTGCAGGGAGGTGCTGTGTCCTGGCATCCTGGTCCATCCTCTGAAAGAGCTGGTGGCCCCTTCCATCAGCAGTGCTGAGGTTGTTCTTAAATTAAGTCTCTTGGCTAATTATTTTATCTCCCCATTGCCCTTCTCTTCTCCCATCTCTAACCCTTCCATCTTGTGTGTTTGGTTTGGTGCGCCAGCCTCTCCCCCTGCACGGGGTGCAGAGACACTGATGGGTTGCACCAGCTTTTGTCCAGCCAGCAGCATCCCAGAGGAGCCTGGAGATGCAGGGGAAAAGCCATGGTGCTCCTCAGTCCGTCTCAGAAAGCCAAAATGCCACCCAAGGGCACTAAAGCACCACTGGGCTCACGCTCCCCACTTAACACAGTTTCTTAATACTCAAACAGAGGGTTCCCCCTCTATTTCCACAGTGACACAGGGACAGGGGGCACGGCCCAGCTTGGCAGGCTGGTGTGTCTTTAAGGCAAATACATCCTTCAGTAGGAAGAAAAAGGATATGTCTGTAGAGGATTTGTCTTTCTACATGCAGAGAAGAGATATTTATATTTAAGAAAAGGGTTTGTAATATAGCAGAATACCTTCCTCCCTCACCAAAGGTCAAACTTGGATCCAATTTCAGTCAGGAGGGAGACGTCTGTCAGACAAGCACTAATCACTATTTAGTATTCATATTCACCTATTAGAAGCTCCATGCTGTAAACATGTCTATGAATTAACAAGGCATCTGGCCTCTCTTATACAATATGAGCAGCTTGGATCATAAAGTGTCTGCAGAAAATAAAAAGTGCCTTCCATCTGTCTCTCCCAAATATCATCGCTATCACCAAAGCAAACAGACTGGCTCTTCCAAAGCAGCGCCGGCCCCCTCCCCCAGAATGTGTTAGTCAAACAAAAACAAGCGTTTCACCCAGAGCACTTGACAGATCTGAAACGGCTCCGAGGAGCCAGGCGCAAATTAAGAACTGGGGAAAAATTAGCTGAAAGATAACTGGGGAGGAAAAAAACTTCCTAATAACGAGGTCTTTTCTTAGCCCTCTGAGTAATTATCCGCAGTGCTGGCGCTGCTGAGGCCATGGGAAGGTCAGTGATGCCCGGGAGAAGATGCTCAGGCATGCCAGGACCTGTGCCAGGGCAGTGCCACCGTGGGAACTGCTGTCCCTTTGACACAGCTCTGACACCTTCTCAGTGGAGAAGGATGCTGTGGGCCTCTGGGAAGGGCCAGAGACCTGCCCCAGCCCTGCAGCATGGAAAAGGCAAAGCCCAGGTAGCCCTGAGCCATCAGGGAAAGGCCTCGTGCCTGGCTGCCCAGGGGACAGCTCAGCTCCAGCAATGTCACCACAGCAGACTGGCTGCAAGTCCCATCCCAGCTCCATGGGCTGTGTTTTCCCTGTAATCCAAGAGCTCTTCAGCTCCTCACTCTGCTCCCTGGATATCCGTGTGAAATACTTGAGAGCTAAAGCTGGGTAATTTGTGCTTGTTCCCAGTCCAGAGGGAGATGGGGCAACTCCAGAGGAGCTGTGCCAGTGCAGGATATCAAAGTGAGCTGCTGGCACCAGCAAGGAATTGGAGCTGCCCTGCTGGCTGTGGGAGGGAAGGGCTGGGGCAGCCCCTGTGACGATCCCTGCTGGGTTAGTGAGGTCAGGGGGGCAGCCAGAGGCTGGTGGGACAGCAGGAGCAGCATCAGAGGTGGGGCAGGAGACCTCCCATCCCCACAGTATCCAGCCACTCCCTTCGTCTCCGTGTTCCCTGTCTCACTGCCTTTCCTTGTCTGGTTTCCCAGCCCACTCCAGATTCCAGCTCTGGTGCTTCCCAGGGAAACCCAGCTGCTGGCAAACGGGGTGGCTTTCTGCTGGCTGAGCTCCTGCCAAGGACTGGATGGGCCTCAGGGTGAAGGCAGGACCTGGAGCAGGGAGATCATCACCTGTGGGGGCAGCTGCTCACCCAAGAGGCTCCAGGTCCCCAGGACATCGCTCATGCCCTGGTTAAAGCTGGTGGCCTTAAACCAACTCGGGCTCCTCCGTCTCGAGGGAAGGGAGGGTCTGCTCTAAACCCTGGCTTTGTTTTCTGAAGATAAATTTAAACCAAGGGGAAGGAAGAATGAGGTTCATAAATCAGGCAGGCCTGAAAATGAGGCATGAAAAATGAATGAGCAGAGTGCGTGTGCGAGCGCTGCCGCCCCGACCTGCCCTGCTGGCACAGCCCACCCCGGCTGGCAGCCCCCAGCCCAGCCCTCCCGCAGCCCCCAGCCCTCCACCACTGCCCCGGGCAGGTCTGGCAGCTCCCTGTCGTTGCTGCACCTTCCCCAGCTCACCTCCACACAGAAAACACCTCACCGGCCTTTAAACTTGACTTGCCCGGGCTGTGATGGGCTGGGTGGGCTCCAACTCGTGTGCTCAGGCTCTCCCTCACTCCTCTTCCCTTTCCAGGTTTAAACAATGTTTTTAAGCTCTTTGGATTGCTTGAGATGTTTGAACTCAAAACCGGGGGAGCGGAGGGAAGACATGGCTTTCTGGCAGTGGTTCTCACATCCCCCACACGCATGGATGACAGAAAGAAGAAAACCAGGAGGCTTCCAGACCTCCCAGCTGCAGACATCTGAGAAGCTGGCTGTATCCGATGAGCCTCTCTCAGCTCCCTGCCTGGCCAGCAAGCTGTTCCTATAACAGCAATGCAGAGTAGTCTGTCAGCTCCAAATCATCCCCTGGGACAGCATCTCCCTGGGACTGGGGCTGGGGCAGCCTGGCTTGGGGATGGACTCAGGCAGTGGGAGGGGGATCTGCACCTCTGCCCCAAAGCTCTGCTGTGTCGGGTCCATGGCTTGCAGACCTGGCTTGGATCGCTGAGAAGCCCTCACAGTTTGCAGCTCCAAGTGCATCAGGGGTTGTGGCCACAAATATTTGCATTTTGCAAAGGAAAAAGGCCCCAACCAAACCAAACCAACCCAACCCAACGTGGCTGCAGCTGCTGTGCTGGGACTTGACAAGGCAGGTTCTGAAAATACCCACCTGTGTCCTTTGCCATGCAAATAATTCAAAGAAGTAATTCAACCCAGGGCTTAGGAAGAAGTGGTGGGAGAGTGGCCAGTGGCTGAGGCAGCCCAGAGCAGCTGGTAGGGAGCTGGAAAAGGTGGGAAGGAGGGAGAAGGAAGAAGAGTGATGGGGAATTTTGGTTTTGGCTGCCTGTGGGATGACCTTAAGTGGCCCCATCTGAGGGACCTGTGACTGGGAAAAGGTCTTATTGAGCATCACCATTGAGAACACCACCGGAATCCTTCGTTACATCCTTCCACTGGGGAAGAACTTCTGAAATATGAGTGTTTTCCCTCCCATAATGGTTTACCTGCCTCTGTTACACCATGTTAACCACTTGCACTGCTGCAAAAATCTGACACAGAAGATTCCCAGCCAGCTCCAGGGCCAGGCACCCCCTCCACAGTCCCACAGGACCCCAGGTCAGGAGCAGCTGCTTTTCCCAGCTCCAGGATGGCAGCAAGACCCAAGGCTGCCCCCAGCCATGCTGCTGCCTGACCCCAGTCCCGGGCCACCAAAATCGATAGGGAATTTGTCACCAGCCCCAGCGGGGACAGGATCAGGCTCTGCATGCACAAGGAAACCCCTCAAGCATGAAAGCTAATTTAAGAGGAGCTCATCTCCTGGTGTTCAGAGACATGGAGCAAGGAAAAAGCATGACAGATTTTGGTATATTTTAACTGAATTATTGCCCACTGGGGATTGAGCCAAGACCACAAACATTATTTCACTTTCTGGCGGGGCTGCAGTGATGAATACGAGTTTCAAAGAAGAAAAGCTGGGTGGTTCTTGTTTCTAATCTTGAGTCATTCCTCCTCCTTTGGAGGCTGAACACCACAGCACAGGGATGCTGAAACAAAGACTCCCATTCCTTTGCAAAGCATAAGGGTCTGCAGGTAAATGCAGCAAGGCTTAAAATACACATGTCGAAATGCAACAGAATTTTGCACTAGGCTCTGTTAAAAATATTCTGTTTAATTGATTTTTTTAAAAAATCTATTATGCTGCTCTAGGCAAGGCTATTGATCTGCAGCGCTGGAGAAGTAATGAAGAAGCCTTCAAATCAATAAGGCCAAAGTATATCTCAAACTATATCTGCTCCACCAGCACAACAGGGATGTGGCCAGTGAAATTCCCCAGTCAGGACCAGGAGTATGAACAAACCTGTTCTGATGACTGCAGAGATTTATTTCTATTGGCATAAACATAACTAATGAAACCTCGGCGACTCTTCACTTCCGTGAAAGCTGATAATATATTGTGGTGCTCACAATGAAATGAGCAAGAACACATTTGCAAAGGAAGAAAAAAAAACCCAACTCCCTCAACCGTGAGCTGTATTTTCTTCTTGGTGCCCTTGATTCTCCTCCACCCCCTTCCCCCAGACAGGGTAATATTTCTTCTCGGAGCTTTCATACGGGCTTTAACAAGGCTTTTGTAAGTCTCCAAGGCTGGAGTTTTAGGTTTTCTTTTATCCTTTGCTGTCAGGATGGAGTAGGTAGGCAGCTAAAATCACAGGCTGATAATATTGTTTGGGGCTAACAGCCTTATCTTATCTTGTTCGTATTATTCATATTACCTTAGATAAGCCACCTGGGGCCGCACACAAGCAAGATCCAGGGAAGTGACCTCATTACAGTTCAGGTGCCTATTTACTGTAATAAGAACAGCTGGACTAACACAGCCACACTTTGAACTTGGCTGGCACTTTCCGTCCGAGGCTTTGACTCGATCCCTTTCACACTTCACAGCACAGAGGAACGGAGGAGCCAGAGTTAATCAGCACTGCCACTTTTCCTCCGAAAGGCCTGGGATTACAGGAGTGTTTTGCCTGCTGGAAAGGAAGGGCTGTGGAAGGGAGAGTGCTCAGCATGGGCTGCACCCCCGGGGCTGGGGGGACTTTGCTGAGGATGCCCCGTTGATGGAGAAGAGCTGCTCAAACACAATCAGCACTTTATTCCCCAGCTAAAGCTGATGTGGGAGAGATCAGCTGGTTCTGTGTTCCTGACCCAAACAGATCCAGCACAGCTTTGCCCCTGCACGAGGATTTGCTCCTGCCCGGCTCAGGTGCTGGGGCTGGCAGGAATCCAGGCAGGTTCCCATGGGCAGAGCCGTGTCCAGGGTGAGAGATCCTGCTGCCTGAACTGCCTGGGAGGGACAGCAGAGGTGGCACCTCTGGGGGCAGCCCCAGCAGCCACACACTGCCACGCTGGTTCCAGCTGAGGTTCGTGACAGTCACTGAACACTTCAGTCGCTTTCAGCCAGCAAATTAATATTTTTTTTTTTTTTTAAAAAAGGAATCTCCTAAGTTTAAAAATATGGTAATGCAATTAGTGGCTTTGGCAGGCTAATGAAGCCACTTTAAACCCTTGCAAAAATACCATTAAAAGAGAATGCTTAAGAGCCTCTTCAAACTTTCCAAAATGAGAAGTACGTTCGTATTCAGAAGATGCCAATCTAGTCTCCTTTCTCCAAGGTTCAAGATTAATTAGGAACTTGTTTAGTGCATGAATGAGGAAACAAATGAACTCTTGGATCACAGAGCACTGGAACCAATTTTTTAATCATTTTTTTCTTTACAATTACATTCCTATCAAGAAAGTCTTCATTAGACTTTCTGTCACGGGGCCACATCATGCCAGGTAACTGTTACAAGTGCTTGGCTTCCACCCAACGACTGAACAATATGAGTTTTCTGAGAAATAAATACATGTGAAATATATTTAATGCTGTATTTTCTCATTAAAATGTTATTGCATTTTCATAATAAAGACATATAACCTTTCCTCCAAGACTCCCTCAAAAACAAATGGTTTAGAAAAGACCAAAAGTATCTTCCCCTTTACAAAATCAGCCTGGGTATTTAGAGATTGCCTTTGACAAATACATTAATGTCTGATCTAAGACGCACCATACGATAGATGGAGATTATTCAGGTAAGGAATAATAGATGGGAAGAGAAAAAATATGTTTGAGACTAATTGTTAAAAGAATGGAGTTTGCATGTTCAGTGAAGGAGGAAGGAAGAAAAGCTCCTTTTTTCCTTTTTTAAATGAGTTACAATCTGGAGATTTGAGGGGCTGGTTTGGTTAATTCCATCCAAAATGAGATGCAGATTTGGATCAAAACTGTACCAAAATTGAGGCATTTTCTGCTCACGGCGAGGATCAGCTGAGAGAATTCACTTCTCATCACTCCCTTACCCACACACCAGGTTTGTTTTGATGTTGAGAATTTCTCCAGCAAAAAATAAAGCACTAAAATAGATTACTTTGCAGAAAGATACTGCTGTAGTCATGCAGAGAAAGGGAACCAAAACTCCATCAAGGCTGAGCTGCAACACACAGGCACACAAACTGCAGCACGAGCAAATGCCAAAGATGTGCTTCTTCACTGCTGGTTATGAGCTTTCACTAATTAAAAAGTTTAATTGCGGTTAGGTGAGCTGCATCCAAAATGCAGGCCACAAGATTTGTGGTGTCAGGAGCTCCCTGGGAATGAGAGGGGGCCTTGTGCATGCCCAGGTGTGCCTCTGTTTTTCCTTACCCAGGTGATGAAGAGGATGAAGGTTCCCCACACAGCTCGCGCCGCACGCTGGGGAAGGGATGGGTAACACGTACCATGACTGGCAGATCTGCTCCCTCCCTCCCATTAGCACCCATTTATCATTAGCCAGACCTCCACCAGGGTGCACGGATAATGCTTTCCTAAGTGGAAAGGCAAGGGTATAATTTTCATCGCTGATTTGTTCATCTCTACCTCACTGCTGTCCTTGGAGCAATTGCAGAGCAGAGCGGCGCTGCCTGGGACACCCTTCCGTGGGCATTTCTAAATGAAGGAGCTAGTCACCTCCTGACCTACCTCCCCGACCTCATTGCTGCCCGACAGCCTAATAAAGTCCACGCAATGGATACTCCTGATGCAGGGGCCAGGCTGCAGCATGGATCACACTCATTACCTCCTTAGCACAAGCAAAGTTTGAAGATATATGGGGAGGGGAGGATTTTGCTCAGAGGGCCTGCAGTCTCTTTGCAGAGTAACCGTGGACAAGCACTGAAATCTGGACTTGTTTTGCTTACAGAGTCTATAGCATATCTCTAAGAAACCAACAGCAGGTGAATCCACGGGCACCTGAGCAGTGGGGAAGGTGCCCCTCTGCACAGTTCCTGCCACCACCAAACCTCCAGCTGGGACATTTGCTGAAAGAACAGGAGTCTTTGTTTCAAAACCTCTCCTTCCAGGATTATTACATTAATCCAAGTGATTCGATGGGTCCAGTTGCTGATGTGTTACATTGAATGAACATGTCCTGGGTGCTGCAGTAGCTGACTGGGGTGTGCTGTCCCCAGCCGGGCACTTCAGTCAAGTCTGTGACAGTTCATGGTGGTAATTCACAGCTCCATAATCCACAGTTCCAGGATGCCAATAACCTAAGGATACGAACCTCTGAGTGTTCTGATAGGAATGCAGAACAACATCCTGCTTGCCTGAATCTTGTCTTTGCCAAGTACTCGGCATCTCAGGCCTGGAGTAGCTGTGGGATTCCAGAGACCTCACAGACTTCTGCATGTTTGGGTTGTTTTCATCTTTCTTCTCCCACCCTTCTTACTGCTAGTGATACTTGTTTCATGCAGGGACACTCATTTCATGTAATGACACTCATTTCATGTAGCAGGGAGGTGTTTTTGTCAGATTCCCAACTTTCCTCTCATGTGCTCTATCCTTACCAGGGAAGTGGGGGAGTTGCCATCCCTAGAGATATTAAAAGAACATATAGATGTGGCACTTGGGGACATGGGGTAGTGGTGGCCTTGGCCTTGGGTTGATGGTCAGACTTGATGATCTTAAAGGTATTTTCCGACCTAAATGATTCCACTGTTGTCTCTGGAGGGCCACACCCCGATGGCTCTTAGGTCACTAGAGGATTTCATTTGTTGGACTTAAACCAATTCCTGGTGGTTGGACTGTCTCTGTGGTAAAATCTGGCAGGTTGCAGCCTCTGCCCAGGAAATTCCAGGCATCAGGATCTATTCCTTTCCAGAACCGGCTTGCAGAGGCTGTGTGAGGAGTATCCTCTCTGCCACTGTAGCCAATACTATCAGGCTGTGATGAAGACCTCAGATTCAGATTTGTGTGTCTGACCCACTGGGTAGTTGCTGTGTCTCTTAAGGTAGAGGTTCTGTATTTCCACTTGTGTCCCAACCTGTCTGAAACTAACAGAGGGCAGAGAGGGGGGAAATTCACCCCAAATTGCCAGTGTGCCCAACATCTCCTCAAAAAGGACACTCCAGCTTTCACCTGTCACACGACTGCTGAGTCTGATCCCACCAAGGGATGCTGATGCTAGAGCAGAGCCATTTAGTTAGGGGAGCCAAAGTTTTGAAAGGAAGGGAAGAAAAGAGTGTGGGATGTTGGTGCAAGAGTTATGGGGTAATGAAGAACTCTGCCAGCTGCCAGTGAGATGCATGGAGACCTTGCACAGATCTCAGTAAGTCAAGTCATGGATCTCTTATTTGCATCAAAATGACAAAATACTTGATTGAAGGAGAAGAAGGGCCATGCAAATCTGCCATTCTTCTTGTCCCACTATAACCCCAGGAGCTTTGGATCCAATTCAGTGCAGCTCTGGGGATGTTTTGCTTTCTTTTGAGTCTAAATTTTGCATCTCAGATCCCACCTTGCCATAAAATACCTGTTTGCATTAAGTAACTGTTTACCCTGTCCCAACAACAACACTGTAAATCAGAAAAGGATCTAAGAAAAGCTGATATTCCCAGTGAGGACGGGACTGCGTTACTGCAGCAGTTTGAAGATCAGCCTAGCTCAAAAGGCCAGGCAAAGGTGTTCTTATCCCAGTGTAGATGCATTTTCCTCAGTGCTTTATTGTAAGCTGCCTTGGATGAGCAAAGTCTGTGGTCACCTCGCCAAGAGTGAAGGGGCTGCATTGTCAAAAACCAAACCCAGTGAGGAGGAACTTTGCATTGAAGGTGTCAGACATCAATCACCAGAGGGTTTGTGCCCAGAATAACCCTAAAGGAGACACCTCTGTTCTGTGCACAGCACCTATTGTCAGCCTCCTGGCACCTTCCAGTGGGGCTTTTTCCGGAGCAAAACCAGGCCTGCCTGGCTTTGTCTTAAAATGTTGGCTCCTGCCTGCTTCAGTGGGAATCTTGCATCTGTGCTGTGATGTTTTGCTGGGTCTGGCAGTGTTTGATCACACCAGGTACTGGCAGACCTGCCCTGGGTGTCAGGAGCAGGTCCTTGAGCAACGGGCAGAGAGCAGCAAGTCCTGGAAGTGGAGTGTGGAAGGAGAACTTGCAAACTGCTGTGGCTTTTACTCTTTGCAGTTCAGGAATACGGAGGAACATCGACAGCCGGACTCTAAATAACCAGGTTAACTACCCTCTGCAAATAGACCAAACCTGCTGCCCCGATCCCTGCTGCTCTCATAGTATTTTAATAGCTCCTGCAATAAAAAACAGTGAGTCCCAAAGGAGAGCTCTCCATTTATTCAGAAAAATGTTGCTAAATTCCTACACACAACAGATTCCACTGCTGGAATAAGTGCCTCTTCCCTGGCAGCTCTTCTTCCTGCCAGCCAGGTAAAGGCAAGGCACAGAATTATCTGTGTAATCTGATTTGGAAGGTTAACTTCCCTGGATCATAAATAAGCAGGGATTTATGACCATAAAGGTGCGCTACCTACGGCTTCAAGGGAAAAGCGCTGCGCTCACGCCTCCCTTCTCTCCCACTTCTAAAGAAGGGAGAGAGGGATGTGGAGATCCAGAAATTACCATGGCGTAATGGAAGATCCTCAGATAGGCTTGGTTTAATTACACACTTCTATCATTTCCTGCGTGCTCCCCGTCCCATTAGGAAATTACAGCAGTAACTCAGCTAATAGGATCTCTCTGTGCAAACAGCCACTGGGCTGCAGGCTCCTGCTCCCAGCTCCTGCCCCCAGCTCCTGCACCCCTGCTTCCAGCTCCTGCTCCCAGCTCCTGAACCCCTGCTCCCAGCTCCTGCACTCCTGCTCCCAGCTCCTGAACCCCTGCTTCCAGCTCCTGAACCCCTGCTTCCAGCTCCTGCTCCCAGCTCCTGAACCCCTGCTCCCAGCTCCTGCTCCCAGCTCCTGACCCCCTGCTCCTGCTCCCAGCTCCTGAACCCCTGCTCCTGCTCCCAGCTCCTGCTCCCAGCTCCTGAACCCCTGCTCCCAGCTCCTGAACCCCTGCTCCCAGCTGCTGCTAGCAGCTCTCAGCTCCTCGTTCCTGGCACGGCATGTGTGCAGCAACACCGGAGCACACAGCTGGTGGGGACTGGGGGTCCTTCCTGCCACAGAGAGGAGGCTTTCTTGCTCAAGGGAACATCCAGTCTCCCTGGAGGGAGATGCAAGACCCTTCTCCACGTGCAAACAAAACTGGAGAGAGCCCTGTGGTCTGGGGTCTGCACTGGGAAACACCCAGAGGCTGCAGAGTTCGAGGGCAGAGCTGAGCTGGGCACAAGATTTGTTGCACAAGGACAGGAGATGAAGGCTATTAAAGGAAAATGTCACTCACCCTCCACAAAAGAAAAAAATCCTTTTTTTGCATATTTCTTTCCTGCTGAAGGTACAAATGTGCCGGCTGGAGCACAGCCTCTGCTCCAGGGCCCATCGTGTGCGATACAATAGCACAGGAACTACAGAGGGAAGGAAGGCGTTAAATCAGGCACCAAATCTCTTCAAACACCGCATTTTCTGTTCAGCCTTTCAGCACTTCACTCATCCTTGGCAGTGGAGCTGACCTGGTCATTTTTCCCTTTTTACTTCTCACCGCCACTTTCCATGGCATTTTCATGAATTAACGCAGCAGTGTGGTTTTGTGCTTTACAGATGGAAAAAAAAAACCCCTTTCCCTATTTAAATAGAGACATGTGGCAGCTGACATTTCTTGAAAACACTTTGACTCATATTAAGCTTTGTAAGTCCTTTCATTATCTTTAAAGACTCGTTAAAGGCAGGTCTATGGCAGCAGGAAAAATGGAGGCAGGCAGCCTACCTGGGGGAGGTGGAGGGGCACAGAGATGTTTCTGGCTCCAGGCTCCATCCCCAGCCAGCTCCAGAGCTGCTATTGGGACACCCATCACCTCCTCTTGCCCCGAGCAAAGAGAAGGGTTGGTGAGCACAGCAGTGACAAGTGTCACCATCTCTTTTGTCTGGAACTACAGAGGAACCTGGGGAGGGAAGAACAACCAGGGGAGAGAGGGTGGAACTGGAGGCAGTTTGCTGTGCAGAGGATTTCTGTTTTCCTGATGGGTTTTAGAATGCTCTTCCCTCCACTCCAGGCTGCCAGCTGCCAGCCCAAGCAGCACAGTCACCCCCTCGCTCCACAGCTGGGGTGATGCCTGTGGGGCCAGCACCTTCCCTCGGTGGGTTCCTGCTGAGAGGTGCTGGGGGTGCTCTGCTCCCTGGTGCTGCCTCTCCAGACCTGTCCCTGGTCACAGCAGCTGGCACTGAGCCCCGCTGGGTTTGACCCCAGTTGAATTCCTGAGCTCTGAGAGGCATCCCTGGACACACTGATGGATCTGGCACTGCTGTGACCCACCAAAACTTCCCCTGTGCTGTGCTGAAAAACATCTACAACTTCCCATAATGGTCACTGGACTCCAAAAGGCCACAAACCAAGTTATTTTGAGAAACGAATGAGGAGTATAAAACTGTTTTCAAAGGTGGTGACAGCACCGGTGCCCAAGCAGAGGTCAGGGTGAAGGTCTGTGTCCCCAGCCCACCACATGAGAAGTGCTGAGCTCACAGAAGGGGATGAACCACCCTTGCCCTGGCACAGCCTCACATCAACCTCCTCTCTGAAGCTGAGCAGGATGTGGGACACCAGCTCTGCTCTTGTGCATGGGCAGCACTGCCCAGTTCTCCCCACTGCTCCTCTCCCGACTGCCAGCAATATGTTATTACATTTATTAAGGCACAGGGTGCCCAGAGAAGCTGTGGCTGCCCCATCCCTGGAAGTGTTCAAGACCAGGTTGGATGAGGCCCTGAACAATTGGGCCTGGTGGAAGGAGTCCCTGCCTGTGGCAGGGGGATGGAACAAGGTGTTGAAG
>VYXC01010855.1:615663-664052 GCA_013397175.1 Platysteira castanea
TTTTTTTGGCGGCAAACCCCTTCTAATCCCCATCTGGCTCGGTCCAGGAGGCTGGGATTTGAGGGATGGTTTTTAAATTGCTGCGGAGCCGCGTGAGCCCCATCAGAGCTGCTGCAGGGCCGTGCTCAGCCTGGGGTGCCCTGCCCCGGGCAGCGGCTTCATGTCCCAGCAGGAGCCCAGGGGAGCCCGGCCGGAGGAGACCAAAGCAAATACCTGCAGGGGAATGGCAATTAGAACCTCTCCCAGCAGCAGCCCTGTCCTGAGAGCTCCTGGCTGCCCGCAGCTCCCTGCCTTGCCTTTGCAGAGGGTGGAGGCATGTCCTGCCTGCCCTCCCGGGAAACACCGGCCTCCAAAGCTGCCAGAACCTGTGCCTTAGGAGCTGTGCCAGGCAACCGCCATGAAAAAAGACCAGGCAGGAAAACTAGAGCTTGTCTTTTATGCCCTTCTAAGGCATTTGCCATGAGCAAAGGGCTTAAGAAATTATTTTATGCAGCCGCTTTCGTTAAAAATGAAAAGCATGATGATGATGATTGTTATATGTGAAGATGGAAGAGGGGGCACCCAACTATTATTATTATTATTATTATGTTGCTGTTGATGTTGTTGTGGAGCTGGAAGAGGGGCACCCAACCTGCAGTGCCCCTGGGGACTGTGGCTGCACAATCCTTGGGGACCACCCTTCACCCATCAAGGCCTGGGAGGTCCCTGTGGACCAGCACAAGGTTGGCTCAGGACCCACCTGCACTGGGCAGGGCTGGGAGCAGGATCCGTGTGGGCTCCTGGTGCTCCCAGCCCTTGGAGGTCTGACTGCAGTGCCCGGGGGCTGTGGCTTGTCCTCAGCCATCTGAGTGTCCTGTCCCTTCAAACTGTCACAGCAGGGAAAATCAGCGAGGGTAAGCCCAGGAACCACAGGGAACGACGGGAGGTTTGCTGCCCTGAAGGGGAGCTCGTGACATCCCCTCTTGCTGGAAAAGTTGGTGTCCAGCAGCTTTCAGGGCACAGATTTACACCTCAGCCTCAAGACCCCGCCAACAGCTGATGCAGGAGCCTGGTGGGCTGTGGGGTGAAGCCACGGGGACATGGCTGGGCCGGCCTGAGGCTCCAGCAGAACATAAATCCCCCCAAACCTTCCCCTTGCTCCACCACAAACACCTCCTGCAGCGGGAGAGCTGCCAAGCCTCGGGAGCGGGGTGAAGCTGGGGGGTTGCAGCCTGTTGCTTCGAGGTGAACACCAGAAGTCAAAGGCTTTTGTTGGAAATCTCAGTTTTTGGTTAGTTCAGCAAAGCTGACAGTTCCTGATGGTTCCTGCTCTTGGTTTCTGCCTTAGGGGGTGGGATTTGTTTTGAAATTTGGAGCAAAAATAGCACAACAGCTCTTGAGAAGGCACATGGTGAAGAAGAGGTCATTTTAACAACGTGAAAATACTTCCAGGCATTTAAAACCAAATGTTTCTTGCATGTTTGTGGCTCGGAGGAGCAACAGGCAGCCATGCGGGCACCTCTGCGCAGCACACGCGGTGCAGACCAGTTCCCCCCTGCATCTCCTGTGCAAAATCAGATCTGACAAACCTAAAGCAAGAGAAAATCAAGACATGACTATGAAGGACAATATCAGGCCAAGCCTGTTAAATTATCTCCCCCCTTTCTGTCATGTCTCATTTGCTCCCTGGCTGTCAGTTCCCACCCCCATCAGCCAGCTTCCATCACCCTCCCATTTCATTTTACATCCTCTGGTTTCTCTCTTAAGCCAAACCAGAAGGACTCTCCTTAAATGCCTGGAGAGTCACCCTGTCTCTTCTCTTTAAATGCCTTAAATTCCTCTTGCTCAGGACACCTCCAAAGGTGTGATCCAGGTTGTTTCTCACTCTTCTTAAGCTGCTGATCTGGCAGGGGGAGGGGAGAGAACACCCCCCTTTGTCCTGCCCCAGGCAAACACTGCCCTGGCCATGCCCAGGCTGCCCCCCAAATGCTAATTGCAGCAGCCCTCCAGATCCATCTCTGCCACCCCCTCCCAGGCTGAGGACGCCAGCAATGCCATCCCACACCTCCCCGGGCATTAATCAAAGGGCACGAGAAGCTTTTGATTTATGGCGTGTCCTGGCCTCCAGCAGCGAACAGCAGCATGAGCCGGGAGCTGGGACAGAGCCTGGAGAGCCAGTGCCGGGCAGGGCAGTGAGGGGATGCTGCTGTGCCAGGCACCTCTTCCTCACCTTCCTCCCCTGAGTGCCCCAGGGCCTGATCCAGACCCCACAGCGGTTCCCTCGCTCCCTTTTCTCTCCTCCCGCAGCACAGAGCTGTTGGCAGCTACAGACGAGCAGGGATGAGGGGAGGGGAGGGAAGAAACAACGCAAGGAAAAATAACCCAAAGCACCTTCGGGTCGCACAGGAGCAGCGATGGCTCTTCCATCAGGGACCTCCACTGCTGCTCCCCAGCAGGAAAAATGAAATAAAAGCCTTGTATAGATCTGTTTTAATTTGCCCTGAGCAGGACCACAAGCACACAACATCTTCACGTCCCCCCCACCCTCCTGCCCCTCTTCCCATGTCCCGTTGGAGCCTCAAGGTCAGCAGCACACCGGATTTCCTACGTGCAGGGGTAGGCAATTCTCAGCCAAGCAGAGCCCCGGGGGGGTTTTACACCCTGCAGCTTCAAATCAGCAAGAGCTGTAGCTTGTTGGAAATGTAAATGTGCTGGAAAACAAGCTTCAGGTGGGGTTCAGCAGCAAAACCTCTGCACACGATAGCGATCACGTTCCTTAATGTTAATTTCTTATCTCACCTCTCCAAAGTCCTTCGAAAGGATTTTATCCTGTTAGAGGAAATCCATCCCCCTGATTTTCCCAGGCTTATAGAAAAGCAAAGAAAAGTATTGATCCTAATGAGATAACACTGACATGAAAATGGCAAGAGCAAGTTCTATCTATTTAAAACTAACTCTGTTTTTGACTGGCCAGAAAAATACATGATTATCAATTATCCATGCAGATGGGAGACGTCCAGCCTAGATATCCAGTCTGCTTTTCATGGTAGCCTCCAAATTCCAGCTACCTCTGCAATTTTTAATGTTTTCCTCAGTGTGCTTTGTTCTTTACAAAAATTAGATTAAATTTTAAAAATCCCAAACTGACAACGGTCCCTTATACCAACCAAATCCCAGAACCACCAGTGGTTTCATATTAAAAGACCATTTGGTGGCATTTTAATCTCTGAAGGTGATGTAGATATTTGTCATTTCTGATCTCCCCTTTCTGCACTGTCCACAGATGACAAGATCCGTGAAATTGCTACTGCCAGGGAGTGAAATGAGAATTAACCTCGTGCCCATCAGCTGCCTCGGCACCACCCTTTCCACACCAACCTTGACCACAGCCATCACAGAGGTGGCTCTTGGGGCCACGTTGCCACTCACCCTGCACACCATGGCCCCGTCCTTGCAGATAACAAATACCCCGTGCTCACAGATTGCTTTAAATCCAGCACTTTCTTCCCCATTCTCATTTGCTTTGCCTTTCATGCTGCTTTCTCATGTATAAAAGGGGAACCGGGGGAAAAAAAGAAAGAAAAGACACATGAACACCTGAAAATCCTTTTCATATACCTGCTGCTGCTACCACTCGGTGCTGAATCTGAATAGAAATGGATGGGAGGGAGATGGGGAAGGATGAATAACATTTCATGCCCTGTAGTCAAACATAATTTCAGGCAGGAGGCGAGCAGGGACTGGTACGATGGCTCATCCCGGCAGAGAGCTAATGTGCACTTCAGAGCCCGCTCTTTGAAGGCTGGGGTCTAATTTCCAGCCTGCAATTACTGCACTGGAAATAATTTCCCAGAAAACGGGGTCACTTTTTGGGGGTGGGGTAGGGTTGGATAAAGGGGGGTCAGAGTCCCAGTGTAGGGAGCTTGGCAGGGCTTGGGGTTGGTGGATGTGGCAGTGTGGGCATCCCTCGGGCTGCTGGGCACTGCTGCTGATCTCCTGAGGTCTCAAGGAGCCAGCACACAGGATTTCTCAGTCCTTGTTCTCATGCTGTCAGCTGGAGCATCTCCCTCTGCTCCCACAGATCGGGATTGTCCTTGCTGTCCTACAGCCAAGATTTTCATATAGGTCTCTGTGTTTCAGACTCAAAACTCGTGGCCTGATTTTCCAAAGCTCCAAGAAGTCCATGTTTCTCCTTCTATCAGAGGTGTTGGCCAGGAGCTCAGTGCTTTGCAGAGTTAGTTTCTGATTTTCAGCAGCACTGCAAGGACAGAAGTGTTGCTGTTCCACGAAGAGCTGCTCTGCTCCAGTTTCTCAACCAGACAGTGCTCTTGCTTGGAGGCTTCCCCTTTGCTCCTGCTGGCCTGGAGCTTTAGTCACACACAGCAATGCTCATTATGGGCCAGATTTGCCAAAAACCCCACAGCACAGGGAGTGCTTTGACAGCAGAGTCTCTTTTTGTGGTACCTGACAGAGCCGATGCTCTCTGGGCAGGGCCCGCAGGGGAGGCTCGGCCTTTCTGCCTTACCCATGATAAGTCTGCCAAAAGCAGAATGAAGCAAAATGACGAAGGACATATGGTGTCCCTCAGCAGGGCTGGGGACCCCGCTGGTTGCCCAGCTCAGATTTAAGCCCAAATAACAGCGTCCAGATGGGATTTGCTGCAATTCTGCTCTGACCCAAACTGACCACACTCCACAGCTCAGACTCGCAAAGGTTTTACAGAACCTAAACATGCAAACGGGCACCTGGCAAAGATTTTCAAAAGCAGCTAAGAAGATTAGATGTCCAAGTCCCATTGGGCTTGGAGAATTAGGCATGTAACCTGCTTAGGCGCTTTTGGAAATTCTTTCAGGGATTTAATTGTTTGGGTTGAAACTTTCTGCAGCAAGTGTGTGCCTCTCCAGCTGTCCCAGCACCATCTCCAGTCCCTGCAGCCCAGCTGGTTTTGTGAGGAGGGTGAAGACAATGGTGCTGGCAGGAAATTTTTGGACTATTTTTCACGCTTTGGAGGAGGAACTTGAAATTCAGAGTGTTGTGGCCAAGGCCTCACCTTTGCCATGAGATTTTCAGTGTGCTGATGAGGAGCTGCACAAAGGTGAGGCGGGAGGCGGGGCTGTCCCCTGGGTGCTGGAAACTGCCCTGGTGCAGAGATGGGGCTGGGAAAGGGCAGGGAAGGGAGGATCCGGGCTGAGATGCCCAAGGGGCAACAAGTGGGATGGGACTGGAGATGCAGTGGCTGGGACAAACTGGGGAGGTGACAAATTTGTACCAGGCTGATGGGGTCAATGTGGAAAGGGTCAAGAGAGCAGGGAAGTGGCGCTGTAGCTTATGCCTGCTAAATCCTGTAAGCTCTCCTCAGCCTGGAAGGAAGCCCAGGGCTCCTGCCTGGAGCCAGCACTCAGTGCCAGCAGGGCTGTGCAGCAGAGCCCCCGGGCAGCCCCCAGCACTGCCCCTCGCCAGCCTGTGCCACCTCTTCATCCCAGCTCCCCACCTCTGCCCCCCATGGGAGCCCTGAGGGTGGGGGACATGACAGCCCAGACAATTTTAAAATATAAAGTGCTGCAAAACCCAAAAAGAGCCTGTCCTTACCAATAAGTAACCTGCAAAACAAATTGCTTTGCTCTTCCCTCGTGCTTCAGCAGCTGCCAGCAGGCTGAGTGTGTGTGCCAGGAGCTGGGGCACCAGTTCAGCTCTGGGTCGAGTCCCTGTTAATTCACAGACTCCCTCCATGCTTTGGACACAGTGCTTGACCCCTCTCTGCCTGTCAGAAGTATAAATTCCTCTCCCCACCCCAGAGATGTGCTGCAAATTAGATCTGCTCGTAGGTGTGCAGAGAGCACCACAGGTGCATAGGAAGAACAATATCTCCAGTGTATCTCCGGTGCTTTATCACAATCAGAGAAGGCTGGAGCCAGCAGGAGAGGGCAGTGGCAGAGCCTGGGTGCAGCTCCGAGGGCTCTGGAGTGGTGCACAGGGCAGAGCTGGCGGTGCCAAACCACAGTGCCGGAGTTTGGCCGGCAGGAACCTGCAGCAGGGGCTCCCCCGGGATGCACCGCTCCAGCCTAACAATGGTTGAATGGGTGGAGTTTTACAGCTGCCGCTTTGGAGCACTGTGGGCAGTGAGGAATTCGGCTGAGCCTGGGAGAACACCTTGGCTTCACCTCCCTTTTCTGGTCTGCTTCAGGAAGCTGTGAGCAGCAAGCAGGGGTGGGCTCAGCTGAGCCTGCCTGGTGTGAACCAAGGGCAGGTGATGGTGTGCTCCTCTCAAGGGTGCTCAACAGGCAGGTGACAGTGTCACCTTCATGGTGACAACACCTCTGCAAGCACTGCGATATTGCTGGTGCAGGGCAGCACAGGTGGGAGCCACTTGCACATCTCTGTTTGCCCACGGAGGGCCCCGAGGAGAGGGAACCACACTCTCCTGCCTTTTTTATCTCCTTTCTTCTCTTTGCCATTTGGACAGGACTTGCCCTCAGCTCTCCTTGCCCTCCGGCCCAAATAGCAGCACTTTCCTCCTGCCTTTGTGCAGAGCCTTCCTCCACTGTCTCACCCGCAGCGAATTTATCCTTCTCCACTCCGAGGGCTGCTTGCAGTTCATTAAATATATTAAAGGTGTTAATGGCTTTTTTAAAAAAGACCCAAACTGTCTGATGTTTTTCCAGCTCATTTCCTGCTGCTATCTCCCCAAATCCGGTGGGCAGTAATGACACGTCTGAGGCAGAAAATGGGATTATGATGAACGGAGTGAACTCTGCTGATATGTAGACAACATTAAGTATTTCCAGATTCTTTTTCTGTACCTTTCCCTTCTGCAGGTATCTGTATAAGCACATCCTCCTTGCACTGAGCTGAGCTGTGGCCTCCTGAAGGAAGCCAGAGAGAGATGAGGCAAACCTTTATGCAAGCGGGAAATTTGCCAGGAGATCACTGTTTATCTCACCAGAAGCAACACGGATAAAGCCATATTTTGGATAAAGCCATATTTGGATAAAGCCATATTTTCTCCCTCTGTAAAATGCTGCTGAGGTGGTCATGGCTTGTCCTTCCACAGACAGATGCTGCAAATACGATATAAGAGAGAGGATTGCATCTTCTAGACCCAAAATATTTTGTATTTTAATAGGCAAAAGTGGGGAGTTGTGGAAAAAAAGGCAAAGTCCTGGCTCTGTTTGGCCAGGGAAAGGCCAAGAGGTTGGGTGACTCACCGAAAGTTCCCCAGCACAAAGGGAGATTCAGCTTGGATCTTCCAAAGTGCTGGAATTAAATTTCAAGCTCTGTAACTTTTGCTTCAAAGATCCTTCAGAAGGAAAATCAGTACTTTCCAGAGGGGGGAAAACAGGCAAGCCCCCCTCATTTATTGAGCCTGTATTTGTGTGTATTTTGCAAAGGCTGGAAGTGAGCACCTTCCTGCAGATTATGGCACCGAAGGAAGAAGAGGATTTTTCTGGAGCTGTGTTTTTCCCTGTGAAATGTGTGTCTGGATGAGGGAGAAAATTATAGAAAACAGCTGGGAGTTGAGGAGAAAAATGTATTGGCTATGGTAAGCATATGATTATCAAAGGTTCATACTCAGACAAATCAAATCCAATTTCTTGCCAAACAAGTAGCACTTCTCAA
This sequence comes from Platysteira castanea, assembly GCA_013397175.1. NCBI lineage: Eukaryota > Metazoa > Chordata > Aves > Passeriformes > Platysteira > Platysteira castanea. The sequence goes on from VYXC01010855.1 coordinate 623,260, forward strand.
CAGCAGCTCTTCCCGGACCAAATTTCATCTTTGGAAATGGCACCCTGCAAGTACTTCTCATATAACAATAGGAAAAAAGGTTTCTTACACTGCCTTGCCTGCTGCAGCCAACCAAACAGCCCCTGCCCAAATATTCTAACTATTCAGCTTTGCAGAGGCACCCAAACCTGCAAAACTTCAGCTTGCTCAGGAGACAAATGTGTGGAAAAGTTACGTGGAAATTCAGAGCAGGGTTTGGGGGGAACTGGTCGCAGCTCTCTGCAGGCTCCTGCACTTGTTCCAAAGTCGTGGTTGTGACTTCCAGCTCCTTAGAGAGGCAACCATTAAATGCCGAAAATCAACCAGTTTGGCACTGAATGTGTTTGAATCGTGACCCATTTGCCTTCCAGGTACAGCACAACGAACAGCAGCAAAGGGGAAAAAATGGGTAATAAATAGAGAAGTGGTGGTGCTGCACTGTGGGACAGTGGGGATCCAGCTCTGCCATCCAGCTTCTCCAGGGCAAGGAAAAGGCTTGGAAAACTGGCACAGAAACCCCTTCCTGGGGCCAGCCTTCCCCACCACTACAGCTGCACACTGCCCATCTGGGCTGCTTTCCCTGCCCATTCCATATCCTTTGGTTTTACTGGAGTTCAGAGGGACACCGAGGAAACTGGGCCAGCCCCGGGCAGAGCTGGGTGCTGCACCACTGGCCAGGAGCCAGGCAGCTTCACCCCGTTTTTAATGGTGATTCCCAGGTCATTTCAAAGCTCAGGGATCACAGGCAAGGACCTAAACCTGCCTCAGTGCTGGTGAAAACACCACCTTGATCCCCAACAAGGAGAGACCACCAGATGTGGTGCTCCAGCAGCCCTTTTCCGGGCATTGACCAGTGTGCACTGTGCCAATGTGCCCTGGTGCCCTGAACATCATCCCTGTGCTCCCACACAGGGATGGAAATGGACCACGGAGGGAAATAAAGGCTGGGAGAGCTTGGCTGAACCACGTAAAGGTGGGAGCAAGGTGATGCTGCTGCTCCCCATCCTGTGCAGAGATTCAGACTGGTCTCAGCCTTAACACATTCCTTCAGCCAAGCCATTCCTGGGAGAAAAATTAGGCAAGCACTCCAAGGCTTGTCACAGCAGGCAAATAAATGACTTGCTGAAGTTAAACAAAAATAAGAGACGTTTCTCCCCGCTTTCTTCATCTTGCCTTCTCCCCCTCCCCGTGAATCCGACCAAGATTACAGTTTTAAAAAGCACTTTCTCTTAAATGTGGGAGGAAGATTGCCTGAGCTCTCATGCGTTCACTGCTATATTGTATTGTTGCTGCTTTTAACATGTTTCGCTCAGTTAAATAGTAACTGATGACAGCTACACACTTAAATCCTTTGGTGTTTTTATCATGGATTTTATATATATCTCTTATAAAGAACAGCACACTGCAAGGCCTCTTACCATATCAAAAACAACAAAAAAGCACCCTATTTTTGTGTAAGGTATCAAAGCAATAACGCGTGCCCGTGCAGCAGAGCCAGCCTATCAGAGGTTTATCGGGTTTTATTGGCCTTGGGCAACTCTGCACATGACGGTCTTTAGAGTGACATGGAATTTATTAAACTTTTCCACAGCCTGACAGTCTTCTCCCAGCCCGTCCCCACCCCCCAAGCTCTTTTCTTTTGAAAAATGATTTCTGCCAATCTTGTGCTTTTAACATATTTTTCCCCTTCTTTTTTTTTTCCTTTCTCCTCTTTTTTCCCGTCTCTTCTTCTTCTTCTTCTTTTTTTTTTTTAAAATTTTTTTTTGGTGTTTTTTAATCGCCGCCAACTGGAGTAGGACTCCTCAAGCATCTGTTTAACGAACACCATTAAGGTCCTGCTGCAGCAACAACAACAACAACAACAAAAACACAGAGAGGGAGGGAGGCAGAGCAGCAGCCACACAGCCCATTACTGCCTGGTTCAGCCCTATTGCACTACATTACTCGATATGACAAGCTCTGCATACATATCACACACACCAAGGGTTGGTTTTTTTTTTTTTTGCTTTTTCCTGGGTAGCCTAATTTAGGCTTTGTGTGGTGCCCTGTAATAAATTTCCTCTCTCAGACAATAGCCCGTCGCCTTCAGCTGCCTGCCCCTTCCATAACCCAGCGCCGTTAAGGCATCTCCTTCTCTTGCCACTTCCCATCAGCGCGGCGGGTGATGCCAGGCTGTGCTGACTGGGTTAAGGTGCTGCCGGGGTTTCCATCAGGCTGCGGTGCCCTCCCTCTTCTCCCTGTCTGCCCAAATTCCCATCTGTTCAGCTCTTTGCAGACATTTCCAGCAGCCAAGGGCCGTGGCTGTGCCGGCACTGTGGGGAGGATGCAGGGCTGCAGCACGCGTGCAGCGGGCAGGACTGCCTGCACACGCCCCCCTCTTTATTTGCAAGCTTCTCCCTTCCCATCCCGGGGCAGGCACCCAGAGAAGGAAGGGAGCACATCCAGATCTTGGCTGCAGGTTGGAAGCAGCCACAGAGGGTTTGCGGGCTCCGCTCAGCCGCTGGGTTGGTGCTTCTGCTCTCTTGTGCCCTGGAGTGAGGCCTTCTGCTTCTGGCCTCCCACCTGGAGCTGCTTCCAGCTCTGGGCTCCCAGCATCAGAAGGACACGGAGCTGCTGGAGAGAGTCCAGAGGAGGCCGTGGAGATTCCCCAAGGGCTGGAGCCCCTCTCCTCTGGAGCCAGGCTGGGAGATCTGGGGGTGTCCACCTGGAGAAGAGAAGGCTCCAGGGAGACCTCAGAGCCCCTTCCAGGGCTTAAAGGGGCTCCAGGAGAGCTGGAGAGGGACTCTGGACAAGGGCCTGGAGTGAGAGGACAAGGAGGAATGGCTCTAAACTGAACTGCTTACCTCCTCTTAAATCTCACACTCAGTCTCTGCTGTTATCACCTCCTCGTGTTGGTTGTTACCCCTCCTGACCAGCAACATGGAACTGCTGCAGAGCTCTCTGTGCCTCCTGCTCCCATCAGATGGCAATCTCATTTCTGAATATTAAAACTAAGTATATTCCCTAAGCAGAATGCACTGCACACACTGCCCCTGCACCTCACACCTACACCTCCAGCTGCTGGGAAGGCACCACTCAGGCTGGGTCTGGGAGCTGACATTTCCCCTAAAAGAGGTTTCCCCACTCCTCCTCTCTCAAGGGAACTCCTTAGCACTGCCCCTGCAACCAGCCAGTTTGTTGGCAGGGATGAGCAGGGCACAAGGTGGTGTTTTCTCTGAAAAACATTGAGAAAAGAGTTTGCTGCTCCAGGAGGGAAGAGGGGCAGCAGGACACTCGATGCTCAGGCACCAGGACCAGGCCACTCCCACCCTTCACCTGGGCAGGAATCACTGTGCACAGTTTCTCTGCAGTTTGCCATCGGTCCCCAAGGTCAGGGAGCCCTGGGGACACAGGTCAGCGTGGCAGGAACTGCTCCCTGGCAGCTCGGTGTGCTCAGGATACCTGACACTGGTTGGAGGCTTGTTACCAGTTCTAAGCATCGAAACAGCTGTGGGTGTGGGAGGCTGGGGAGAACAGGAGTGGTATCAGCATCCTTTCCCACACAGCAGCGCCGCTGGGTTCCCAGGGTGGGTGCTGCCCCCACTCCAGGCATACAGAAGGATCTGCATCTGTGCTCGTCTGCCTCTAGGAAAATGAGCACATTTAAAGCACGATCCATCTGACCTATTTTCTGACATGCACCTTAGGAGGAGCTGAGTTGTGCACTAGCACTGCCTAGCAGCTGCACAGGGAATCTGGAGGGACAGCTCAGCTGAGGATCCGGGTGTCGTAAGCCAGGGATCCATCTCAGATTCCACACAGAAGCAACCACCAAAATTTTGTTTACTGCATTGTGCTCTTCCACTAAAATCCAGCTGTCTCACCTTGCACCACTTCACTCACCTGCTTCTCACGTGTGATGAAGGCAATGTTTAAAGACAAAGCACACCTCGAGGGTGGCTGTCCAGGATGAAAGAGAGAGCTGAGAGGGGGGGTGGATGATGGAATCCCAGCCTGGAGCCACATCACCTCATATGATGTCATCCCTGTGCTGGTGCTGCCAGTCCAGGACATGAACCCAAAGAGGAGTGCAGCCCTTTAGCAGTTATCCTGACCTAAAGCAGTTATTCCCAAATAAATGCTCCAGGCATGAGGACCTTTTGATTCAAAAAGCAAATGCATAAGCGACGGTAAGTGACAGCCCAGAGCTGCAGAATCTCATGAAGCCATAAAGCAGAAGATGCTCCTGAGAGCTCATCTTCCTGCAGAAGAAAACATACAATGCTCAGCTGGGTAGCTAAGCAAAGAGAAAAATAAATAAAGCAGCGTCATTAGGATCTAAAAAAGTCCAAGGAGCCAGCACATCGCTGTCTGGCAGCAGCTTCAAATGAAGATCTCACATTTTTCACCAAGCTTCAAAACAAAATTGATAAGATAGAAAATAACCCCCCGTATTTGTGCCATTTCCATGGATTCATGAGTCTGACAGCTGCAAGCAGAGAAACAGCCCTTCCTGGCAGGAAAATGAGTGCTGCTCCCTGGCAGGCCATGATGCCACTTTGCTGTGACCATGTCACACGGGCGCTTTCCTGCCCAGGCCAGTCCCTGTCGGTGCAATGCTGTGATTTTTCTCACAGTGTTACATTTCTGTGATTAAAATAGGCACTAATGGAACAGCCACACATTTGGTACAGCAGGTTTGTGTCTGAAATGCTTTTATCAAACAGAAAGGAGCCGAGGCTGCTGCTGAGTAAGGTCTGTGGCTGCTTTGGGTGCCCTGAAATCCCTGAGCTTGGGAGCACAGCCTGGCACAGCCCTGACGTGCCCCTCCAGCACTGCAAAAAGCACTTCTGCTCGAGTGCAGAGCACCCTGACTGAATGCAGCCCTCATGCAAGGCTGCTGGTGACCCCCAGACCAGCATTTGCTGCTTGTTGGGATCTTCCCGACAAGCCCTGAGCCCACCCTCCGTCCCCAGTGGGGTGTGGCAGCAACGTCACTCAAGTACAGAGGTGACACCGGCCAGCCTGGACAGGGAGCAGCTGGGGAAGGTGCAGAGCCTGCAGGCAAGGACAGATTTACCTGGGGAGGGGCTGTTCGAGGTCTCTTCCTCTACTGAGGGGTTTCAAATGAACCTTGCAAATGGCACTGGAGAAGGGGATCAGAAGGGGCTGGTCCCACCTGCACCAGGTGGTTCTGTTTTGGAGCCTTTTGCCCAAAGATGCTGCAAGTGCTGGGACATTGCACGGGAGATCACATATTTATCACACTTTTAGGGGAGACAGGATGTTTACTGAAACCTGGATACATGAAGAGGAGTTTGGGTGGATGAAGGAGAAAGGGAATAACAGCTACAGTGCAATCACCTAGAGCAGGCCATGAGCAGGAAAGGGGCTGGACCTGACTCATCAATGGATCCTAAGGAAATGGGGGATCCCCACAACATCCCCGAGGAAGCCTCAGCCCAAAACACAGATGAGATGTTCTACCCCAGCTTTTCCCACCTCCTGCCCTCAGCCGTGCCTCTAGAGGTGGGAGTTCCTTGCCCCTCCCAACCTCTCTGTGATGTCCTCTCCCCGCCCCTGCCAGAGCAGGAGTATCAGAGACTGAACTGCCTTGATATTTAACAGATCTCTCTCCACTATGCATTTCCTTTATTAAATAAAGAAATAAACCAGCATCTCTTTGCCCTGGAGAAGCTTTCAATAAGATGGATAAATATATATAATTAGCCAAGGAGAGAGCAAACTCCAGTGAATACAATACACCCTGTGAGACAACCCTCCATTAAAAGCCTCCTTGTTTAAACTTCAATATTTTAGCAATAGTGACAAAGAAACATAGAGAAAAGCATTTATTTTTCACTTTTTATTTAATCCCATCAAAGGGGTTGATCAGATAATTCCCTGCCAATTTCTCATGCCTTGGATATGCCATCCCCTCTCCAAAAATTCAGATTTTCTCGGTTTTCCTCTCTAAGCTGGAGACCAAAAAGCTTTAATAGAGATTTCCTGCTTCTGCAATCTGCAAAGGCCCTTCTTGACCTCCTCATTTTTACTGGGCTGCCCTGGAGGATGCAGAGTAGAGGAGACCATGGGGCTGTATCCTACCAAGAGCCATGACACAGGGACGGTGACTTTAACACAAGGGTGGCAGAAATGACCTGGGCCATGCCTGCACAGGCTGACAAAGTCCATACTCATATATTTATGTTCTCCTTTTACAGATCTGCTTTCTCAGCTTGGCCAGCTGCCACCAAAACAGCCATGTTCAGCAAAACAGGGGGAAAAAATCTTCCCTCAAGAAGAGGGAAGCACATCCTGGTGCTGTGCTTGGCTCGTGTGTGCCTGAGCCGTGGCGGCACAGAAGCGCGTCCGACGAGGAGCTGGGGCACTGCTGCTCAACATGCTCCTCAAATGCTCTATTTTCCGACCTAGAAAATGGGAAGAGCCCACTGTGAGACAGAAACCAAGGGGTGAGCTATGGAGAGAGGTTTGGCTTTTGCATTGTTTCCTTGCGAGATGAGATCTGGAGTGACTGCAAACATCCACGCCTTCTCCCGGGGGAACACACGGAGCTTATCCCCCCTGCCCTGGCAAACACCTCCAGCTCCCTGTGCTGCAGAGGCCCCAGCCAAGGCTGTGTCATTACCAGCAGCAGCCCCCTTTCCAGGGCTGCTGTACTGAGCAGATCCAGAATATTTCCCCAGGGAAGAACCAGTCATTCATTTACACTGTCTGCTAATTTAAAAATGTGAATCTCCGCTCAATTCTGCACGCCAGAACTCAGCCTCCGACATTTAGACCAGTGTGAAATTTAAATGCAGGCAATGGCAGTGTTCTCAGGGCACAGCAAGGGGAGCAGTTGGTGGAAATGATGCTGCAAAGCCCAAGCTAAAAGAAAGGAATTAGCAAAGTATTCACTCGGTCCAAATAAAACATGATGATATCTGTGGTGCAAGCCTTGGGATGCATGAGATCCAAATCAGATAGAAAGAACCTGGACTTTTCTGGAGAAAAAGAGACATGAAAACCAGGGATTCAAAGCATCAAGGACTCTAGATTTTTTTTAAAAAGTGTGGTTTTTTGAGTCTAAAATGGCAGTACTGCCACTTTTTTAAAGAGCAGACCACAGGTAGGGCTCACATCTGTGAACTCACGATGCACACAGCCCTCATCAACCCTTTTGTGCCCTGTTCTGGCTCTTCTGTACACAGGACAAGGCAATTCCTGACATTTTAAGATCTCTATATAATCCCTAAGTGGATTATAATCACCCTAATGAAACAGAAGGTTAAGACCAAATACTCAGTTTTTGTCCAAGTTCAAATACTGCATCAGCCACGACCCAGACTCAGCACCCCTCCTCTTTTATCTCAGCCTTTATTGAGTGAAAAGTGAACAAAGCATGGCATAAAACACTAAGTCCATTATTAGCTTGATTTCTGCTTTAATTTAGTTTACATTCTGAAGGATTTTCATGAAGTTGCACTGAAAATACTTCCATTTCCACAATGGTTTATCATTGTTATACTATTGCTACAATTACCTGTCATTACAATCAAATTTATATCAGGACAAGAAAATGATTCCTCAGAAATTAAACAGCACTCCCTGGTGGGATAATTCCTTCTCCTGAACTTTCCAATAATGAAAACTGTAAGTAAATTTGCTGTAATTCAGACCACAAAAGACCCTCCACTGTTAAACCAAATGCTAACGTTTTTACCAGGACAATAACTTGACGTTCAGCAGAAAATCCCCAAAGGTACCTAGATCTGTAAGAGGGTTCCTACACAAGGTTACAACGTCCCTAAGGAAGACAGGCTCCAAAATCAAACACCAGAGGTATTTCTGTGAATTCCTCCAAAGCTTGTACAATGAATGGTCTTCTGCAACTTCAGGCAAAAAAATACCTTTGAAAATCTGCCTGTGCATGGAACTGGAATCCCGGGTGTGGGATTTTCCTGGACACACCTCCAGAGCTGACTCTCAGGTGCAGATGGACAGGTGGACAGCCTGGCCTGAGGATCTCAGGCCACTCTTGGCCAAATAAGACACAGCCACTGAGACCCAGAACACTGCAGTGAGGAGCATCCCTCTTAGCGTTGCTGGCAGCTCATGACCTCCAGAATTCCCCCCTAATGAAATGAATCCAAAGCCTGATCCTCTAAAGGCCATTTTCCCACAGGGATTGTGCAGTGGACTGCACATTGGATAAACATCTAAATGATGTCCACCTTCACAGGGAGATTCATGTCATGAGTTTCAAAAGCTGGATGCTTAATTTAAACCTGGACTTGAAAGCCCCATCTAAAATCAGGAGAGATAAGGATCCCTCCAGAGTAATCACTTTGATTTATCACAGACTGGGACGAATTGCCCTGCTCTTCTCAGTGACTAAAGCCAGTCTACACAACCAGCTCACCTTAATGGCCACGTTGCTGAGCCAAGGCAGGTGGATTTAGAATAAGGAGTCAAAAAGGGACATTAGCCCAGCCTGGAATGAGTCTACAAAGAGTGGTTTTAGTGCAGACAGTCCCCAGACCAGGAGTCTGTGTGGGCCTCCACTCAGGAGCCTGTATTTTTTATTCTTTGAGCACACCAATGATGCTCTACTGTGCTGTTCTGCCTCAAAAACCCGAGTCCCAGAGGTGTGACAGGTTTTCATGACCTTCCCATGGTGCTTTATGAAATGTCATTCATCAGATGCCTGGGTTTGCAGCAGCTCTGGCCAGACACCTTGCTGGGGGGCAGATCCCTGCTTTGTACCTCTGACCTTCACTGGCACTGGGATCACTGGAGGGCTTTGGGTCGAGCAAAAATGCAGAGACAGGCAGTACTGCCACAGGATCACAGTGCTGCTGCCCGAATATCTGCAGGAGCTGGGCATGGAGAATGGGTGAACTGACCTCCAGCAGGACAGAGGGAACTGTTCTCAGCTCTGAGCATCGGGGAATTTCCAAGGACAGAAGGTCCTGTCTGGCTCAGGGCTCTGGAGTGCCCTGGGGACTTTGCTGACACTCATTTTCAGGGAGCATTGCCCTCTGGCAGCCTCTCCTGTCAGCCCCAGGGCTGGGTGTTCTCCCCTCTGGTTCAGACCCTGCCACGGCTGTGGTTGCCAAGGCTTTGCCACGTCTCCTTTGCCCCACAGCACTGGGTGTGCACTCACACCTGCCTGGCCCCACATCCACCCCCCTCCATCAGCCCTGCCCTCCCTGCACCCCTGCTCCCCTCAGTGTCACTGGGGAAAGCTGTGACACAAGCCCAGCTGTGCTCCCAAGGGAAGAAAACCCAGACTACTCAGCATTTCACAATTTTTTTCCTCTGAAACAGAAATTCTCACACTGAAAACAGAGATTCTCTGTAGGGGAAACAATTTGGGGGAGTCCAAACTTAGAGCAAACCAGAAAGTGAGACTCGCTGCAAAACCCACCACTTCTGCTTCAGAGGCTCAGCACAGCCCTGGCCCGGCTTTCTCTGACAGAAACACACAAAACCAGGGTATTTTAAAAAAATACCAAACCCCTGACTTGTACCCACACAAGACACTTCATTGCACGCACTTCCCCCCTGGGAGATGATGAAAGGACAAAATGAACCCGTGTGAGCGCTGCTGGTCACCCTCTCAGGGTGCTGCTGCAGGAGGGGGCTGTGGTGGGCTGTGGTGAGCGATCCCACGCTGAGCCAACACATCGGGGTTTGTCCGTTTGTGTAGGCACACACAGAGCTGTGGCACAGCCGGCTTAGGGCACATCATTCAGCCGCTCTGACTGCAGGGGCTGGATCCCCCTGGCAGAGGGTGCCTGGGCAGGGATGCACTCACTCAGCATCCCACTGACTCCTCGGGGCTCCACCTGCATGCCGGGGCAGGAGCAGACCCTTATCTGAGCGAACCTCATCATCCCCAGCACAGCAGAGGAGGTCACACCAAGCGTTTGGGTGCAGAGCAGTCACACCCGGCCTTTGAACCTCCCCGCAGCTGGGTGGGGTGGCAGCCTGGGTGGGTGGGTGCTGTGGCTGCGTCACACCAGCGGCCCCAGGGCAGCCCCAAAGCAGCGGGGAGAGCTGGCAGGGCAGAGAGGGGATCAGATAACCTCAGCAAGGGCTCCACCAGCCCGGTAATCCACCTGCCTTTCTTCCCTCATCCGGAGCGTGTGGCCACCTGCCATCGCGCCGGCCCCGAGCCTCCACCCCGAGCCTCCACCCCTCCTGATCTTCCAGCAGAGACCACCTCGGTGTGTTTCCCAGCCCCAGCGTGGTGGGCACACCCTGCTGGCAATGGTTTCAGGCCTGATGGAGATGCAGCACCTCAGGGTACCTGTACCCCCATGCCCTGCATCCGCTGCATCCCCACTGAGCTCCTGCTCTGGCCCCTGCAGCGTCACTGCACCACCCAAAACAACACCAGCACCACCAGGGAGGTGCCACCAGAGAGATGCCCTGGGGAGAGGGAAGGATGCCTTTGTGCCCCCCCCTCTGTTTAATGTAGCTCTGGAGTGCCAGGGAAATGCCAAAACCCCCACTGAGGGAGAAGGTCCGGGGTGTTGGTATCCTCCTTGACTGTATCTCCTCTCCACTTGCGGACCTGGGTGTTCTGGGGACCCAGATGCCCTTTTAAGCCTCCCTGACCGCTGTTAACTCGCTCAGCAGTCTGCAGATGTCCCATGGGCAGCATTCAACTCCTTCCTGTTCAGTGCCTTCAGGTGCTCCCTGCTTTCTGTCTCACAAGGAAGGGTGACTTCCAGCCCCTGATTTACCTTCTCTGTGCCACTTACTGCCTCCTTTTTCATGTGCATGGATCATATCCCCGCATATTTATCTCATCTTCAAAATAAATGTTCCCACTCATCCTTCAGTCTCTGCTCATCTGCAAGTCTTGCAGAGTCTCCAATAATTTTTGCTGCCTCTCTCTTGACCCCTTCTATTCCTGCTGTATCTTTTTGAGATGGATTGACTGGAAACGAACACGCCATCCCAGGCAGGACCACTGCACTGATTTATGTGCTGGCATTAGAATACTCTCAGCAATCTTTTTAACCCCATTCTTCCTCAAATTTCCTTGGCTTGTCTGGTGGTGGCTGTACACTGAGAGTAGAGATTTGCACATGGACGTGAAGAGGAGAGATTTGCAGGTGGATGTCTCTGTTGATGCTTCTCCCCTTTTCTCAAACATTTACAGCTAATTTAGACCTCATCACGCTCCCAGTGTTCTTTCCCACCTGCAGCAGGCTTTTCGTTTGCCTCTCTGCTCACCAGCACACTGCCCAGCCCCCCAGCTTTATCAGGGAAAACCCTCGGGAGGTTTTCCACCTCTTCTCTTGACAAACCAAAGGCACGTGCAAGTTTTGCTTTTCACCCATTCACCTTTTTTTCCCCCCCATCTCATAAACAACTGCATTACATAGCACCATGTCCCAAACAATCTTCTGTGGTAAACCTGCAGAAAAATTCTTTTTCCCGTTGCCTTTCAGATGGTTTCTGCCCTCATCAGCGACCTCCCCTTCTCCCGGTGCTCCCATTTTCCCATTTTCAGCCCGGGTGGCACAAAGGGCACTAACGATTCCCCTGGTGAGGCCAGAGGGGGGAGACTGAAAGCTTTTCCTTCCACCCTGGGGTTAAAGATTTGAGACAGAACAAAGACAAAGGATGGGGAAGAAGGTGGGGAACACTAATCTGAGACCCTGGATTTGAGCTCCAGCTTCCCTGGAGAACAGAACCATGGCACTAAAACACAGGGGGAAGGATCACAACCATCTGGGGCAGAATAAAGCCACTCTCCAAGGAAAGTCCTTCCATGTAAACACCCATCCCTTGTCTGTGTCCAAGCCCGGGCAGCAGAGGTACGCCCACACTTCCACCACTATCCTCGTCAGCAAGGAGGTCCCCGTTCCTGCTGGGCAAAGCTGGGAGCAGAATTGGCTGCTGGAGACACATCTCCACTCCAGGCTCTTCGTGTTTTTCCAAGAATTGAAAATGTGTTTCCCCCCTCGCCCGACATGTTTCTATTCAAATCAGTATCAGCCATTCTGCGAGATATTTGCCTTCCTGCATTTATTTCCCAGTAACAAAGCTGTCCTCAGCTTTTTAGAGCTGGTATTTTTATTTTATTTAGTTAATATTTTTAAACATTACTACTGCTATAATAAATGTTAACTATTTGTGCAGAGCTCTCATTGCCTTGGCAGGGGCCTTTATGTATGCAAAATAACAGCAAATCATAATAAATAATAATAATAAATTATTATGGTTGATTACAAGGGAATGTGCTACATTTTTATAAGCTCTAGACCACCTACAGCTCACAAAATATAATGGGAAACATTAAGCCTTTAACTGGTTTTATACATTCCCTTCCCCCTCTTCCACTCCCCATGTTCTGTAATAGATTTACAAACAGTGTAAGGGGGGAAAAAAATCTTCCCTTATAAGAATAGCATCAAAATTCTCCTCAGCTTTCCAGCTGCTGAGTGTTTCTGAAGCCTTCAGTGAAATGCAATTAGTATCTTTTACCGCCTGCCTTCTGGGGATACTGACATTATTATCTTATTGCAGTTTCACCTTGACATGCAGATCACAAGGCAGCGAGCTGGATTCTGTCTCCAGACGCCTTGAATTGTGGCATTGCCCCAGCTGGCTCAGCGAGTCGAGAAAGGAGGAGGAGGAAAAAAGGAGAGAAGAGCCATTTTCTCATCCTGTGGATCTCAGCTTTAAACAAAAACAAAAACAAAAAAAAAAAAAAACAAAAAAAAAAAAAAAAAAAAAAAAGTAAAAAAAAAAACAGGGAAATGGGAGCGTGGGGGGAAAAAAGCGTGTTCCTGCTCAGCTCCAAGGAGGATGGGGATGGCCAAGGGGGGATCTGCTCTGTGCCAGCCCCGGGCTGCCAGCACAGGTCTGGGCTTCCAGCAGGACCTGCTCCCCTCCCCTCCAGCTCCCAGCAGGGTTCAATTCCATATGGATGCAGTCCCAGATCTCTGTGTTTCACTGCGAAAGGGAAGGGAAAAAAGAAGGAAAAGAGAGGATGAGAGGAGGAAAATCCCACCATCAGAACTGCTTTACATCTCAGGAATGATCAGAGGGACACACGTGTCCCTCCCTATCCGCGCTGGTGAGGTTGGCCCTGTCAGTGCTGGGACATCTGATGGGGAATGGCTGCAGCCACACACGTTTCTACTCTGAGGCTTTTTCTAATCAGCAAAATGTGACATTAACCTTCAGAATATCCACCTGGAAGGGTCAGCTTTCCTCTTTCTTCCAGGCAGCATTTCTCCAGCCCTCAGAGCAGTTTTGGGGAAGCCCTGGTGAACCTCAAGGCGTCACTGGGACTGTATCTTCCTATCCCTGCAGCATTTTGGGTGGGAGCACCAGCCTGAAGCCTGCCCTGGAGACCATGAGATGGGTGAGGGTTGGAGCCCACCCACATGTTCGTGGTCTCCTCTAAAGCAACCTAAACCTTGGAAGCCAAAGCTTCCAGTATCCTTGAGTTTAAACCAATAACCATGCTGTTAATCTTACTGACCACTGATGTATCCATTATCACAGCTGGGAAGCAATATTTAATTGGAATGCACAAAATGGACGAAGGGAACCTGGGTTGCTTCAACTTCCACAGGTCTGACCTTGGGCAGATGTGGTGATCCCTGTGTTGATCAGAGGAGCCACAGCTGGAGACGTGGTTCAGGTGCAAGGCCTGTGCTGGAGCTGCAGGAATTGTGTTCCAAATCACAGATGGAATCAGCTGAAAATCCAACCTGTTCCCTGCTTTCCTTCACCCCATTCTTCTCTCTTATTACTCTTAATTAACACTAACTCTCTGCATACAACTCCAGTGGTCTCATACCCCTGACAAAGCACCAAGTGATCACGTTCAAGTATTGAGATCTCTGTACCCCCACGAGGGATGAGAGAGGAAGCCTTGAAGGATTCACACCCAGGGATATCCCTCTAGAACTGCCTTTCTCACCCAAGTTCAGGCCCTTTTCATTCCAGTAGGAAATTTTCAGTCATCCTGACCGCCTCCTCTGGACTGAGAGTTAGGGTTGGGACCAGCTGAGCTTTAAGGTCCCTTCCAACCCAAACCATTCTGGGATTCTGTGAAAAGGGAAGAGAAAGTTTCCAGGTACTTGGTTACTTCCAATTCCCTTCCCATCCAAACCCAGCGAGGTGCGAAAGGACATCTCCAACTTCCCAGTGCCCTGATGCCCTCCCCGGTTCCTGGCCAACCTGCTGACACTGGGTTGAGACTGCAAAACCCACCTCACAGCTCTGTCTGCTCAAGGCAGCAGCATCACATCCAGCTCAAAGTTGCACCTCTTTGTCAGGATAAGTGATTAAAAACATGAAATCAAAGTCATATTAATGTGATCTGGACCAAAACAGAGCTCCCAGCTCCTGCCAGAGTCCACAGTGCCTCTCTGGAGAGGACCAGGCAGGATATTTGGTTTCTAATGCACCAAGAGCACTTTCGGAGCAGGCTTGTAAGAACACAAGCATCACCCCAGCTCCCTTGCCTTGCCCCATGGTGGTTTCTGACAAATAATCATAATAGCCCAGCCCATAATGGTCCCATTTTTCTATCCAAATGGGCTTGGGGTTGTAAAAGAGGCGCCATGCAAGGAATCTCTGTCTCTTGCAATGTCTGTACATTTTTTTTCATTTAAAAATATTTGGAAAGAAGGGATGGTTAAACAAAGAAACAAACACTAAATAAACCTCCTTGTTTTTCTGATGCTAGACTGGCACGGGCAGCTTGTAAGAATTAGCGATTCCAGAGAGCAACTGGCTAATTTCCAAGGGAATAGGGAGAGAGGGAAGAGAGGAACAGCAGTAATTTAGAGCTTAACCCATTTGTATTTTCTCTTTACAGCTCTCATCTGGAATACCAGACGCAAATTATTTATGGTATTTTATTGGCAAACCCTTTTAGTGCACTGGTATGTGAAATTCCTTCCAAAATCCCATTTTTCCAGCTGAGGGGCTGCACCCCTCTTGATCTCGCTTTGGAAGGTGAGAGTCCCTCCAACACTTGGGTGGGCACCACCACCTTTACCCTATCACAGGACATGGCCACCAGCACCGCAGCACAGAGCCCATCTCTCTTTGGCATCATCACACAGATCTCCTGAGCTATTGTTTTCTCCTCTTGTTGTGATCATCATGTGAATGCAACACGAATGCAAAAGAACACAGCTGGCATTAAGACTGTTGCTTTCAAGATTCTAGGAGAGGATCAAATGAAGGAGAAAATTAAATTAAAAAAGCAGCACTTAATTATGTAGGCTGCTTTTGTGCTCTTTCCTTCCTCTATGTAGTAGTTTCCACCTGAAAATCTTTAAGTGCTTTAGAGCTGGTAATTAAATCTCGGAACTACTGCAGAGAAGGACGCAAGGAAAGTGTATGCAGCTCACTTGATTTGTCTGTTTGATTATACATCAACTTTGCATCTCTCCAGCCCTCTGCTCTGCCAGGACACTCCTCGAGTTAACCCCAGGTCTGCACAAACGCTTGCAATGCTCTCCCGCGGTGAGGGGCTCTGCTAACAGGGGAGTTGCACATGAGATTGGGTGGGAGCAGGGATGAATGGATGGTTCTTCTGGGCACCCAGCCCCATGTACTGGGGCTGGGGAAAGTGTTCTGGGGCAACCGCAGTGCCAGGAACCTCCTAGCTCTGGGCACCCCACCTGCTCCAGCAGAAGCATGCTGCTCCCCCAGAATTTCCTCTGTTCCATGGGGACCCACCCACTGTGGTGACAAAACCTGACGCGAGGGTGTTGGCTTGGAAAGCTGTGTTACCTCCCTTCCTCCACTGGGGATGTTTGAAACCAGCACCTAGGTCAGGGTACAACATGGGGGCCACCAAGAGCCGAGGGTATCCCCCACCAAAGCAATCCCCAGGGTGATACTCAGAAATGCCCAAAATCCTGTGGACACAGAACTTGGTAGCTCCTAGTTCCAGGACACAAATCCCCAGCTGCTCACACCTGAGATGAGCACCTTGAGCTGAGCTCCTCGTGGGCCAAACTCTTCTCATCAGGGAGAGCTCCTCTATCAGGGTGGATCTTCCCCCTGTCAGCAGCCCTGGAGCTGGGATCCACCCTGCCAGGACAGCCCTTCTGGCACAACAACAGCCTCTGTGACATCACCACATTGCTTCAGAGAGGACTGGCCCGGTGGCATTTGAGAGAAGCTGTTGTAGAGCAGCTTCAGCAAATGTGGTTTAAGATGTTATTTTCAGAGAGCATTCGGGGAGATGCTCATCTGGCAGTCCAAAGCATCAGCAGCAATTCTGGCAGTGGATCCCAGAGATGACGAAAATTAAAATGTCCTTGAAAGCATAATCAGAGCTGTGGCTGGCACAGATGCAGTTGCAGCACCCAGACGACTCCAAAGAGGGAGATCTTCTGGGAAGTGCAGTTTCATGGCATGAGAAAGCCCAGCTCATGTTTTCAGCCTCCTAATGTGAAATTATGTTTGCTTCTCCTGGCTTGCTGCTCGTGCAGAAGACTCTGGGGAGGCTGAGATGGAGAGGACACCAAAGAACCTCTCATGTTGGCCCAGGGGCTGCTCTGCAGTTGCCTGGGGGCTGTGGAATCAGCAGGGCTGGTGCCTGAGCTCACAGAGGACAGGGCACAACGTGGAAGAGGGCAAGATGCCAGCAAGGGACCCACTGCCCAGTGTGGATGTGACATCAGCCACGGCTGCAGGGTCCGTGCCCACAGGAATCAGTGGCTGAAAGGATCCATTGCAGTAGCCCCAATGTGCTCTAACAGTGAGGAAATACTTTAGGAGTCAACAGATACCTGACATTTTTAATAGTCCAGGAAGGTTCTATGGTTTTACATTTTGTTTTGGATACCAAAGGCCTGATTTTTTTTCCCCCTATTTATTCCAAGAAAAGCAGGACTAACGCAGCAGCATCAGCTGGTCTGGTCAGGAAGGTGCTTCTCTGTGCCGCCAAAAATGCTCAAATGGGGACAAAAGCCAAAGTTACAGTTTTGTGTTTAAAACAAAATTTAAAACTGGAGAGGACAGCAAACCATGATTAGTATTGTTAATGAGAGCCTTTGAAAGCTTTTAAAACATAATTATAGTATATTTAAAATCTGTCTCTAAAGAAAAAAGTCTGGAGTGGGCTAAGAATGTCAGAACAGATTTTCCTCCTCCCTTCAGAGAAAAGTTTTGCCAACCGTTTTGAAATGAGATTTCGCTGAACTCAGTGTAATTCTATGAAAAACTCCAGGTGAATTGAAGCAACCTTTTCCCCTGGAAGCTGTTCCAACAGCTCAACTCCCTGAAGGACGAGCTGTGG
The DNA here is from genome assembly GCA_013397175.1 of Platysteira castanea. Lineage (NCBI taxonomy): Eukaryota > Metazoa > Chordata > Aves > Passeriformes > Platysteira > Platysteira castanea. Next base: position 640,562 of record VYXC01010855.1, read on the forward strand.
CTCTGGAGCCTGGCCACAGGCAGGGGGGCAGAGGGGCAGCACTTGCCTGCTCACAGCACCTGGGCCAGTCCTTACAGGAACATTTTTCTCAGACCTACCTTGGCAGCCTTGGATTTGGGGTTTTTGGTTGGGTTTTTTTGGTTGGTTGTTTTTTCCCACCCGGCTTCCTGCCCTCAAACATAATTTTCCTGTACAGGATCAGTGGAAGGGACAGGTCCATCTCCTGGTTGCATTACAGGCAGAGGGACTCGGTCCATGTCTGGGGAACAAGATCAGGAGACCAAGCCTGGTCTCCAGCAGCCCTGCAGGGATCACACATGGTGTGCTGTGTCTTCCTCCTCCATACAACCCCTCAGCTCCTTCCCACCCCCTCCTGGGACTGGACTCCCATGGAAAGAATTGGAAGAAAAGTCAACTCAGCCCCACCAGTGCTGTTATAAACGGATTCAGAAACCTCTATGAAAAGGTTAACTCGTTTATTCCCAATTGCAGCCGAAAACCAGAGACTCCTGGGCAGTCCAGGGTCTAACGTGGCAAATCCAGGCAAAACCCCCCTAAACACCCGACGTTCCCCCAGCCCTCCTTCACGCCGCCGCACGGAAAAAACTCCCCCGAAATACATCCATCCACACATAACACCAAAACCCCCCTCCCTGCTCCCTGGCCACCTCCGTAAAAAAAGAAAGGTGCCCCCCCCCAAAAAATGCAGTCCCTTTATCTCCCCAGAGGGATATTGCCCAACCCCGAGTCCAGATGCTTGCTCTTGGAAAGACTGTCATTTACCCCTGTTCAGCTTTTTGATGGCCCACAATTGTGGGCTAATTGTCCTGGGCGTTGCCTTGGGGTGCTTCTGTTGTTTCTTATCAACTCAGGGAGTCTCTGTTGTTTTATTATCTGAAAATAAGAAACCCCAGCCCCGCTTCCCGTGAAGTTGTATTTTAACAACTTAATAACTTTACATTACATCACTGGCCCAAGAAAGCCAAAATTGTTCATAACTGTGCCAGCAAGGAGGGTTTCAAAGAGCAAAAGCCCATCAGGGTGAAGCTTTGCAGCTTTTGGCTTGAAACAGAGAGCAAGAGGAGTAAGGATACATCTAACACAGAGAATTTAACTCCAAAATGGACACTCAGTTCAATTCCACCTTCACCCTGCCAGCACAGGGTACAGGGAAGCTGCCCACAAACTGATAACAGAGCGGGTGGATGGCCCTGGCTGCATCCTTCCAAAGGCAGCTCGTCTATCCTCCTTCCCGGGAGAGCTTTCTGCTGGAGGCTCTGGAGCTGGTGCAGGTGTCGTCCTCCAGCCCAGGCAGATGTGGCTCAGAGAAATGACATTTCAGTGTGCCCCGGGGGGTCCTGCTGCATGGGAAACTCCCTGAAATGCGGGTCCTGCAGTCATTTCTGGTGCAGGCAGCTCGGGCAGGTCTCCTGTGACTTCGTGATAATATTTGCACAGTTTGGGTTTGAGCTGATAAAACAATCCACGATTTTAAGCGCTCAGGACTGCCAGCAAATATAGGAAATAGGTAGGGCTTATTTGCCAGAGCATTCAGCATTTGCTGCAGAGGTTTCACTCTTTCTCCACCCAAGATACCAGGAAGAAAAACACTGATAGCGAAGATTTAATCGTTCCCATGCTTAAAGACAATATGCCTTTTAATGCTTAGCAGTACCACCTTGGGAGGCATTTTAATGCCAATTACAGCTTTCATTCCGCAGGACTGCCCCAAAACCCCCCTTTTCCCATCACAAACCCTGATGCAATGAGCCCATCTGAGCAGGGCCAGCCCTGAAATTTCCACTTCTCCAGCGAGACTGGCCCCGATTGTGCTCCCAGACTCTCTTGTGATGTTAAGGGCGATAGATAAAAATAACTCCGACTTCATTGTTCTGCTATTTATACACCGAAAAGTCAACAGCATAAAGGCGCGCAGCCCTTGGGCTGTGCGGGAGTTGATGACCGTGTTCCGCCCGCTTGTCCTTGGAGGTGCCATGGGGGGAGGACCGCGGGGCAGAGGAAATCAGGCTGTTTGAAGATAAAGAGGCTTTTCAAAAGCCCAAAGTGCAGCTGAGCCTGCGGCTCGCAGGGTAAAGAGCCCCATCGGGGCCATTGTGTTCCCAGTGCCCAGCAAGCCCGCCACAAAGGCTGGGGGCAGCCCGGGGTGGGGGCTGCGCTCGGGCCATCAGCCCCAGAGCGCGGGGCTTCGGGGCGGCGATGAATAGAAAATCTCCCTGCGAAGAAACAGATGGGTCTGAATACAGATGCAAAGCGACCCTCATCCCAAGGCCATCAAAGAGAACCAGTCTCTCCAGACCTAAAGTCTGGGAGGTAATAGGGGCTTTTCAGGCACGTAAAAGCGGAATTTCCTCCTTGTCGTGCATTAGACACAGAAAAAAACCCCTCCTCTGCCAAATTTACCTTTGCGAAATGCCCCTGATTCACTAAGCGACAGCTTCATGTTGTCATTTTGGTAGGGAAACCACCGTATTCGGAGGGTTTAGTGCGGCAAAAGGGACGGGCATGGGGCAAACTGAGCCTGGTGAGAGTCACCCAGTGCGTGGTTCTGCAGAACAACCCTGCAGAACAGAACAGTGTCCAGAGAGGCAAAGGGACCAGCCAGATACATCTGCGGGGTTCTCTGGGGAGAACGCATCACCCAAGTGAGAATTAGGCAGCAAAATTAATTTTCAGAGACAGAAAATACGTTCGGCTAACACAAATACCATTCAGAATGGAGGGATGGGCTCTGCTCATTCACTTTGAAATTCTCCATTAACTACTGCACGCTAATTATCTCCCTTTTTGGGTTTGGGCTTTTATTTATTTTTTTTTCCACTGGAAATTTTTGTTTATCTTAAAGCCAAATAAATGGCAAGAAAATCCTGCCACCCACTAAATTTATGATCAAAATAACCATTTCTTTTGATAAGTTCCTGCAGTTACAGTGGCTCAGAGAAAATGTATTCAGTGAAGATCACTCACTGCTGAATACTTTCCTCACTTCTTCCCTCAAACCGGTGATGTCTTTTTTTTCTTCCTTGTATAAACAGGATACTTTTAAATGGGGTAATTTGTACTACAAAATCCTGAAAACACATTCTGATTTTATTCTGTTTTTTTTTTTTGTGATTCCTAAAGCCCCAGTTTCGAAACACACATAAATAAAAGCTTTGAGGATTTTATTTCTGTGTCTCCAGATTGCTCACTAGAGAGCCAAAAGTCACTCCTCACCTCTCAATCAAGGCCTGAGCAACATTTAGACCCTTGATCAGATAATCAGACTTGTCAGGAAGACCTGGGCCAACATTTTCTAAAATGCTGACATTACACGCTGCAGGTTCTGCAGATCTTTATGAAGGATTTAAACACATATTTATCTATAGAAGAGGAAAATTTTACTCTAGTTCTAAGCAAAGCAGAGTGGAATAAAGGAACGATTTGTTGCTCTAAGAAGGTACCGACCAAAAAGGTGTGAAACTGAGTTATGTGGGCTGGGACAGATCCTCGGCTCTCCTCCAGTAGGGCTGGGCCGGTGACACTTTGTCACCCCGTTGTCACTTCACACCTCTCATCCTACCAGTCTTCATTTGCCTGCCTCACCCATCTGCTCCCTCCTGACACGGGGCAGGATGGATGGCTCAGAGAGCGGCTCCCCGGCCGTGCTTTGTTCCTGCCATTTATTTAAGACATCTAATTTGCGATCCTTGCCCAGTGCAAACAGCCACACGAAGCCACCCCGAGCTTCCAGAAGAGCAGGGCTAGGGGGAAACATTTGAGGTCTGGATGACTGAAACATCAGGATCCCAAGCATGTGCCTGGAAGGTGCTATTAGACCACCATTTCCATGGCTAAACCCTGGATTTTGGCTACCTCCACTTGGAGTCATCCCAGGGGAAAAGGAGTTTGGGTTTTTGGAAATGCAGAGCAACCACCACACCCCTGATGGGAGCATCGTGGGCTCCCATCCATCATCCAGCCATCATCCCCTGCATGTAGCCTTTGGGAAAGTTATTCCCAAAACATTAATTGGCTTCTGGAAACACAAAGTGCTGAACCTTGTTGGAAATGATGCAACTTTCCTAACTGATTTTTAATTAGCTGTTTTAATTAACTGTGGGCAGTGCCCACCTTAAGCCAGCACTAGTTGAGTTCCTCCACAGGCTCTTACCGTTATTTTGATGATTAAATCACCAAAACCTTACGTTTGTTAAAATTAACCCTGACAAGCTTCAGTAAACAAAGCCAAAGTGAGTTGAATATTGGACATCTGAGATCTTAAATTTATGGCCCTTCAAGGACGTTGGAGTAACCAGAAGATACAGAGAAAATGAAGGCCTGGAAAGTTGGAGACTCCCCATCCGAGAAAAAGATGATAAAAGGCCAAAAGAATGTAGAGCAAAGTAACATGAAGAGTGCGAAATCAACAACCAGGAGAGGATAGAATGCTAATTAATAAGATAATTATGTAACTTAGAACCAATAAACATTAATTTCTTTGTTTGCCAAAAAGTAGAGAAATGAGTGAAAATGGTTTTTATCGTCATCTGTGTGGAGGCCAGAATTCTGTCAGCCACACACGCCTCTCTTGGCCAAGAACAAAGTAATGCTCTACTCTCTAATATTAGAAAGACAGTTGAGGGAGGCTTATTTATCCCAAAGATTTCTGAGGATTTGGGTAACAATCTCAGCCTGCCATTCATCTCGCCTGATACCTGATATCCACCACTGAGGATGATGCTGGGGTTGGACCTAGGGCTTTGAACTGGAGGGTAGAGGAGAAGTAACTGGACAAATAGTTTAGTAAAAGGTTGTAAAAAGCCATCCCAACTGGCCCTAGTACTTTTCAAAGCCCAAAATGGGTCTTTCCCCCTTATTAGGCATCCATCTGTGCCCCCCAGCTCTAATTAAGCATCTGCTCTGCAAGAAGCTAACAAGTCCTTTTGCTGATAATCCCGACCAGCTCGGCAGCATTATTTACAGCACAGCCACAGCGAGCCCCTGCTCTGGCCGAGTCCCTTCATTGTTGGAGTGAGATGTAGCTATATCATTATTTTAGGAGACATATAAAATATAATCCAATTATATGGCGGATACGTGGAATTCCCAATGATTTCAGAGCACGCTGCTTTATTCAGGAGGGGGGAAAAGATTTAAAGAGACAGGTTGTCACTGGGCATCAAAGGATTTGGGATGATATCTAGGATAACAGTTTATAGACATGGAGCAAATCCTATTATAATGCCACATGGCCGTCAGGCTGTCACAGTGGCTGGTACAGTGCATGTCTGGGCAAAGATGCCAGCCAGGAGCGTGGTCACCTCAGAGGTGTGTCCTGTGTCCTGTGGAACCGGCAGGTTTTGTGTGTAGCACCTCGACTGCCTCTGTGTCACCCTCTGCTCTGTGGTGCCCTCCCTGCCAGCTGGATCCAGGGGTATGGAGCACCCTGAGCCTAAAAGGGATAAGTTTGGGTTTACCCTGCAATCCCTCAAGGACAGGGCAGGGAAAGAATGGAACTAGAGGAGTGAAAATGGGCATTTACCAAAGCTCAAGGTCTGTGACCACGAACAAGGCCTCAGCGACAACCATGATGTCTCAGGTTGGTCCAGACCTTTCTCTCCAAGGGAGAAAGGGGAGAAACCCCTTTCCAAGGGGTTGAGTAAATTCTGTGGACAAGGAGCCTCCCCATGGGCTTCACCCAGCTTTGGTTTGGGCCTGGCAACCATGGGAGAAGTGGAGAGGAGAGCTGGGAGCTCGGAGAGCCACTCAGAGCACAAGCACAGTTTGGGGCTTTTTGCACATGACTCGTGATCAACACAACTCCAAGGCCTGTGAAATCACAAAGGCTGATCCCTTGCCCCAGGAACTCTCAAGATCCACAGGGATGAGCTCAGAAAACAGCCTGGATGGCTGGACATGCCACACCCATGTGTCAGCCCTGGCCAGGCGCTGCTGGGGGCACTGCAAAATTCCATCCAGAGCTGCTGCGGCTGAGCAGGGACCCTCAGCCCATGCTGCTGCCCTCGAGGTGCTCGGGGGAACATGAAACATCTCCACCACCCCCTCAGCCTCCAGTCAACTAACAAAAAGCCATTCCTGCCTCGCTTTGCTTTTTTCTCTTTGTTTGCTCTTTCCCCTCAGCAGCACTCACAGGTTTCACACTCTCCTGTTGACAGCTGTTCCTCCTCAGCAGCTCCCATCTCTGCTCACCATCCACCCCTCACACTTGCATTCTGGGTCCCTGGTCCTCGGTGGCACATGGGACCCTGCCATGGTGGCACCGTGTCCCCAGCAAGGTGATGCACACTGAGATGCCACCCCGCTGTGGTGGATGAGGATTAAAGGAGTAAAAATAAATGATTTGCTGAACAGGAGATACTTTCCTTTGTGTGCAGTCCCTGGGGAGCTGGGAGGACTAGCAGCAGGAATACAAAAACTCCTGGATAGTTTATAAACCAAAAGAGATTCATTAGGGTCTGAAATATCCAACACAGCAGCCTCAAAATGAAACCCCAGCCAGCTTGTAAGGAGAGTGAGGATGTCTGTGACTTACAGGAATGACAAGGGGTTTTTTTCCTTCTCTTTTTTTAAATACACGTTAATCCAGCTGGTGCAGTGACAGTAACACCTACAGCATCCTTCCCTGGGGAAGTCCTGGCAGATTTTCCACCTTGCAACTCAGTCTCCCGTGAGGAGCTCCACAAAGGGAGACAGAGCCCCGTGCCCAGGTCACACAGACCTCAAGCTCCAGAGGGTTTTGGGGCCCTGCAGGGCCATGCCGGGATTACTGAGGTGCAGCGATGTGGCAGCAGGGAGCAGCTCCAGCGGCAGTGACAGGAACATCCCCGCAGCCGCCAGATGGGCACAATAAAAGGCTCATTAATGGGGATCGTTGGACCTCAATTTCAGAATACTGGATGAGACCTCCTCAGTAAGTATCATTATTATGGCGCTCTCAATCAAGACAAGCAGCTTTATGACAAAATCAGAAGTTGTGATACCAGCAGCAGAGGAATGGGGGAAGCAGCCTATTTATTTTGCTGTTGGTTCACAGTGAGGACCCAGTGGCTGCCAGGACACAAGAATGATGGTCACATTCCCCAGGCAACTGGGGACAGCTTTAAATGTCATCACAGCCCTCTGCCCTCTGAACCCCAAACCTCTCCGGGCCCACAGTGGGATTATGCAGATACCCCTATGCTGGTCTGTGGCTCAGAAAAAGAGGGGGAAAACCTCATGGAATCATTAAGGTTGGAATAGATCTCTAAAATCACAGATTCCAACTGTTAACCCAGCACTGACAAGTCTGCCACCATGTCTCTAAGCACCACATCTACACATCTTTTAAATCCCTCCAGGGATGGGGACTCCACCACTTGCCTGGGCAGCCTGTGCCAGGGCCAGACCACCCTTCCTGTGAAGAAATTTTTCCTGCTGTCCTATCTAAACCTCCCCTGGTAATTAATTTCCTCTTGTCCTGTTCCTTTCCCTTGGAGAAGAGATCAACTTCCACATGTCTACAGCCTCCTGCCAGGGAACTGTCAGAGAAGGTCCACTCTGAACCTCTTTTCCTCCTGGCTCCCCCAGCTCTGTCAGCTGCCCCTCAGGGGCCAAACCCAGCCAGACCCACCCAGGGACGTGAATATCAATATCCCAGCCACGTGCTGGAAGCACGTCATGCTGCATTTACTCCCTAAAACTTCTTCCAGACACCTTTTCCCATCTAAGCCCTTTTCACTGATGTGCACTCCCATCTCTGTAATCTTCTGCCATTTTCTTGTTCCACATGCGGCAATTTTGCTCCACTGAACTCCACAGAGTTCAGATGCCACCAGAGAGAGCTGGTGCAGGAACTCCCCTTCCCCATCCCGGTCCCAGCCACTCATTCCTTGGTCAAAGGTCTGATCTTTCTGCTTCTCCTTGGCATGTAAGGCACCTCTAAAAGAAGGAGGAGCAGGATGGGTGATCACCAGGCTGGTGGAGGGGGTAACTCAGCCAGGCTGGTGCCCTGCTGGGATGGCAAAATCCACGCTCCACCACCTCCAGCTCACGGCTGTGGGCCACCGACACCGCACACGAGCACCTTTGGATTTGGGAATGTGACTCTCCTTCCTGATGTGCATCCCAAACCATGCCCTCAGCTCCCCTGCCGGCACATCTCAGCTGTCATCTGCACTTGAGGCAGGAAGCTGAGATGTGGGGCTGCAGAGCCGCTGCTGACTGGCAGGGAGGGAAGGAGATCAGAAGATCACTCTGAAGAATTAAGATCCTAATCTGCCTTAAGCTGCTCAGCACTGCCACGGGCCCTCCTGAGGCAGCAGCTCCTCTCATCCCATCGGCAAGGACAAGCAGATGAGGCAGAGCAAGGCGGAGCCTGGCATGGGGCTCAGCCACAAAACAGAGGCTGGTGAAGTAAAGATCAAGCCTCAATTAGACTTTGCCCTTCATTATGTAGTTTGCTGTCGCCTGGGCTCATTAAAAGCCAGCTGCAGGTAGGAGGAAGCATCAGAGGGATTATCCAAACCGCAGCTGTGTGAGGAGATCTGATCTGTCTCAGCAGCAGCAGGCACAAGAGCCAAAGTCGCTTCCTGCTCCTTGGAAAAGTCGCCCATTGTGGAGCTCTGCGAGGACACGGTGTTCCTGCTGCCCTTGCAGCATCACCTGGGAGCTCGGGCAGCTACAGCCTCTTCCCAAATGTGTTTCTTTTCTCTTTTAATGGCATTTATAGCACCCTGGAGGTACCACAGCCCAGAGCAAGGCTGAGCCCTGGGCTTTTGAAAATCCTGAGGCACAGACACACAAGGAAAAAGTGAGTCTGCCCATGAGCCTTTGGCTGAGCACCCTGAAGCTGACAAAGGTCAGGAATGGGGATGATATTTCCATGCCAACCCCAGGGAAACAGGGAAGCCTTGCAGGGAATCACTGGTGCCACAGGAGGCCACACTGGACATCCCTGCCCGATGGACACTGACTGTGTGGGGTTTGTGCTTCCTCTAGGGCACTTTCACCCCAACCAGGTTCCAGCAGACACCTCATACCCAATCCCTCAGCTGTCCCTGCAGAGATTTGGGCAGGAAAGGAACATCTGTAACCTGGGCCAGAGGGGGTGACAAGGGGCAGCTCTGCGTGCCTGCCATGTGCTCCTCTCACAGTGAGTGGGCAATTTGGAGGCTCAGAGCTTTAAAACTCTGAGATATTTTCCTTCATTACTTCTTCTACCTGGGAGCAATCTCCTGCTGCTGCAGCCTGGCTGCTCAGGGGGACCTTTCCAGCCAAGTGCAGCCGTTCCTCCTCCAGCACTGCGATTTTAGCTCCTTGCCACAGAGCAGTTTGACTGTTCACAACCTCTCGGCGCTGGGATGCTGCTGCAGGGTGCCAGTGCAAAAGGCAGGTTCCCAAAATACACTGAAATTGAAACCACACAGTTCCCGCTGTGCAGCGAAGAGGAGGAAGGGAGTCAGTGAACAAATATTTGCCTGGCTACCCTGGTTTCTAGCACAGAGAGTCTGAAGAAGCAAAAGCCCAGCTTTCCAGTAAAACTCAGCCCACTGGTGCTGCCCACACTCCAGGACTGTGGCAGCTTGGTACCTTCCCAGTGTTTGGTCTCACTTTCTATTGAAGAAGCCAACAGAACAAGGGGAAGGAGGTGGTTTCAGAGCACACAAAGCCAAACTGCTGAGTAATGAATCAGCCAACGCCTCCCTTGCTGCTCCAGGACACTGAAAGTTGTGCCAGCTGCTTTTTCTCTCAGCACTGTTGACTTTATACCCCCTCCAGAAGTCCCAGGACTGTTCTCACCATGTGTCTCGGGTCACATCTGCATCACAGGGCAGAGGGCTACACTTGCAGACCAGCCAAGATGGGCCCCAAGGTGGTGGTCACCTGCTGAACACACGTTGTCCCCTGGCTCAGGACAGTAATTCCTCCCACAGGAGGACGGGTGAAGCCTGATTTCCTCTGCGTCATGTCTCACTGCCTGGCATTTTACCCACGGCAGTTTGTGGGTTCAGCCCCGCAGCAGGCACTACAGAATCCAGAAGGGAGACAGATGTGAATGTCCCGATCACGGGAGAAGCTTGTGAGACCAATCCTGTTCCAGGCATCAGTCACTGCACTTAGAGAAACCTCGGTAGGGAGTAGATTCTCTGGTGCTCAATATTTCAAAACGTGTCTGTGTTTTCACTTGGGTTTGAGATCTCTTTCCTTAGGTGGGTGCTCTGATGTTTCACGCTGCCAGAATCCACTCTGCAGCCCTGCTCAATGGGGTCTTTCACTGTTCAGGTCTCTTTTCTTTACCTGCTCAGCAGCTTTTATGAAATGTGTAGTTAAAATCACTGAGATCTGACTCTTTCAGTCACATCCCAGTGGAGCAAATCCCTGAGCTGAGCAGGGAATAGGGAAGGCTTGACAGCCACTCTCAGCAGAGCACAAGGAGTGCAATCACCTAAGCCATGCTTCTTTAGGACCCAGTCAAAAATAACACAGAAAAGCTGTAGAAATAGGAGCTCTCGTATTTTTTAGGCTGAAACAAATGTGAAGTTCTGATATGAATCCTTGCTCTTGCTCTCCTGCCATGCTGACATTCCTCTCCCAGCCATGACCACTCTGCTTTGCCAGGTGCTGGCACCAACCAAGGAAATTCCAACGCCTGTGGCAAACTCCAGCTCAAGGAACAGCTTGTTTTCCACTGCCCAGAGCCTGCAGGTTTAAATATGGCCCCAAGTTTGAAAACAGAACCCCTTGTTTTTCGTGGAAAGCCTCGTCCATCTTAACAAATTCCACTCCATCCAGGCTGTGTCACAGCGTGGTGCTTCCTACGACCTGCCCTGCGCTGCCCAGGTGCAAAATAAAAATGAGAAAAGGAGCATTGTAAGAGGAAGGCAGCATCACTGGGCTTTTCCTTTACTTCTTTCATGCCCTAGGCAAGGAGATGGAAATATTCCCAAGATTTTGACCTGCCCCAACCCTTAGAAATGTGAGGCTGATTACAAAAGCAGCAACTCAGTCTGCCCAGGCAGCGATGGCTGATGCGGATGAATCCTCCACAGCAAGAGAGAAGAGCAAAATCACAGCTCCCTGCTCAGAGCAGCACTCTGGGACAGCTCTGGAAGTCTGCTGACAGCCACCAGCCTCACCTGGGCTGCAGGAGAGGGAAGGAGACCGGCTGGAGGCATTCTGTGTGTCGTGCCGTGACAAACAAGGGGGAAATGATAAATAGGGAAAGACTTGCAGAGTCTCACTCCTGTACCAAAGCCCTCGCAGCAGCGATTGCCTCTGCTCTCCTGTCACAGGGAGCTGGGAGAGGAAAAGGAGCGGCAGGAGTGGGAATGATGCAGGCACACACACCCTGAGCAAGTGCTGTGCTCCGGGCACCCGCTGGCACTCAGGAGCTGGCAGAAGGGCGCTGCAGCCCCAGCTGCCACGGCAGGACAGCCCGGTGCTTCTCCTGGCAGCAGCAGGAGCCACGGCTGCATCAGCCCAGCACAGAGATGCTAATTGGGTGTAAGAGAAGGGGGGAGGGAGACAACTGAAGAAAAGAAGGGGGAGAAAAAATACTGAAGCCCCGAGTCAATAGGAAAACACTGGAATCCAGCGCAGGCAGGATGAAACCAGCCCAGTACAACATTGTCCGGTTAAACTCGCAGCCCTGTATTATTCCCAGCTCGCATTAAGTAGCTCCGTAGTGTTAGTGCTGTGCTTGAAAGATAACTTCACCTTTGACCCCTTAAGCTCCGAGACACTCCTAAAAGTACCAGCATGTTATTACGAACAGAAGAGCAGTGTTAATGCTGAAATGCTCTATCCCCTTCTCCTCCCTCCTTGTCACCGCCGGATTTTAAAGCACAACGTTATTAAAAAAGGAAATACACACTGGGGATGCAGCATCCCCTTCCAGCAGCAATCCCTGCGTGTGGAGAGACCCTCCTGGGTTTGCACAGCGAGCGCCGAGAGGAGGCTGTCTCCAGCCTTCTCTTGCCACTCCTGGGCATTTCTCTTTCTCCAGTTTCTGCTGTCCCCTCCCCGGGGCAGGACAGGATGCTGGTGTCCCTCGGAGGGCAAGGGCGAGGCCACAGCGAGGACCAAGGAAGGATCACCTTCACATGCTTGAAAATATCCAAACAATGAAAAATGCCTCAAACCCAGAGTGGTGCAAAGCTGCTGATGCACAGCTGGGGTGAGGTGCTGGTGCTGAGGGAGCCAGTACTTCTCACCCTGCACGGACTGGGCATGGGCTTCATCCCGGCTTTTCCCAAACGCCAGGAAGAACCTCTCCTCTCCCTTTCCACTCTCTCTCCTTCACCATCATCACCTGCCTCAGTTCTTCCTCCCAGGATCTGCTGTTTTATGTTTGTGTCGCCTTCCTCAGACTGTAAAGTCTTTGGGGGCAGGAACAGGCTGTAGTCTGTGTTTGTCAAGAGCCATGTAAACGGCTGGCTAAATGTGTTTGTTTTCAAGCGCTTATTTGTTTTTCGAAGGGGTAGTTACAGGAAAGTACACAGCGGAATAAGTAATTGGTGCAGAGCTGGGAGAGGATGGGAGAAGCGCCGTGTCCCTGAAGAGAGAGGCAGATGGCACCAGTGTGGTTTCCCTCCTCCGTTCTTTCCCCGGCTTCACAGCCAGGGAGGGCCAGGGACAGCTCCAAAGACACGAAAGATGTGTCAAAGGGCCTTAGGAGCTGAGGATGCCGGAACAGGTCACCAAGGCGTGCCCCATTCCACCTCTCCCCCGGGCTTTATTCCTGCGGGCTCCCCTCTCTGCACTGCTCTGGATCCGTGTGGATTCGCACGCCGAGGGCACACACTTTACCGTGTTCTCCTTGACAGCCATACCCCATGTCCTTCCCGATGCTGACTCCAGCCCCTCCTGCCTGCCTGGTACAACTAATGAAACTGTAATCGCTTCCACCGCAGCATCTGCGGGGCTTTGAGGGTGGAACTGAGAGCAGACCATCAGGAAACAGCCTGATTAAAAAGTACTTTGGGGAGGGGGCACTTTGCCTGAGGGTGACAACATCTCTTACACTTGAAATGAAATATATCCGTGTTGAAGAGTGGGAAAGAAAAGAGAAAAACTTTGGCCCCTGCGGAGGTTCAGAAGCCCTTAGGCTGTTGGCCACTGGATTCATGTCCACTGCACTTTAGTGCTTTAAAAAGTGCCTAAAAAAGCAAGATACCAGTACCCGGTGGAATGTAAAAAATCGTATCACCAGCCAGCCATACACAGCGAGGATGTCATGCCATGGGGTTAGCAGCGGTATCATAGGCAAGGTAAAGATGCTTCATTACATATATTAAAGGCAGCCCGAGCCCTAAATGCACCCTAAAGAAGATGGATCTCCTCGGGAAGCTGAGATCTATTCATCACAATCTGATCCCTAAGTGTCAATTAATCTTACAGCTTGTGTGTTGTTGCCCAGCCCTGACACATCTCTCACTGTCTCTGACTTGGAAGAGTAATGGGAGACAGTGTTTGAGTATATAAAAGATAATTAATAGAAAACATCCTCCCTTTAAAAAACAGCCACCAAACCAACCTTTTAGGATAATACGTCTTTCCACCAGCATCCATTTCCACAGATCCAACCAGCGGCTTCTGTCATTTGAGGAATGTTAATTGCTCCGCGAGAAACTAAGTGTTTTAAAAGGGTGAGAAGGACCCTGCTAAAGTATGCGGCCAACACAAAAGGAGTGGTGATTTTTTTAAACGCTCATTGTTCCCCTCTCAGCACCGAGCCCGTCCCTGGCTCTTGCTGTGACATTTCAGAAAAGCCACAGAGCCCCTGGCGCGGTGAGATGTAATGCAATGAGATAATGTTATTTTACTTCTAACATAACTTGGAGGGAAATAAAGCATGTGGATGGAGCCTGTTGCTCGCAGGGAGCCATCCCGGGGTCCTGATACAGCAGCAGGGCCAGAGGATGGAGCTGGGTTTGCTGCGTGCCACTGGTGGGGGCAATGCAGGAAGCGGGCCCCCGGGGCAAGATTGGGAGTATGGCAGGAAAAAGGCCCGGGAATGGGGAAAAAAGTATTCATTTCCTGTGTTTGAGAGCGGAGAGGCTCCCCAGGGGAAGGGGTTTAGTGAAAGGTATTTCCTGGTGAGCAGTAAGGACTGGGTGGAGCTGGGGTGACGGGGATTCCTGCATGGATTTTTCAAAAGCACCCAAGGTGGAGTTGGACAGGATTCCTCTTGCTCCAGGAAAATCTGCTGGGAGAGCCAGAGAGGGGGTACCTGGGTGGGTCAGAGCTCGGCTGAATGTGGATGTGGCTTTGCAGGAACCGATTTCCTCGGAAGAAGGGTGGAGGAGCTGCATTGCCACTCAAGGCACTAACCACGAGCATAAACGTCTCTGCTCTGCCCCCACGGGAATTGCAAAATATCCAAGTTTGGCAGCATCAGCCCGGGATGGATTCTGTCCTCTTCTCCCAAAACAGATCTGTTTGGGTTGGAATATTGTGGCCGCCTCGCAGCTGGGCCAGGAGCACGGTCCTGGTGCTGGAGGCTGCAGGGATGGAGCTCCAGCTCTCATCTGGAAGTCTTCAAATACCAAATTGGTCAAAATCTCGGCAGAGAGCCCTGGCAGCTGCGGTGGTGTGGGCTGTGGAGGATGGGTTAGCAGAAAAGAGCAGCTTTTTTAGTCCCTTTTATAGTGGACTGTAATTCCTGCCTGGGGGGGAGGTCAGCGAGAGTTCCTAAGGGTTTGTCCTTCCTGCTTTATCTCCCGACACAATAAAACCCTACCATGGAGTCAAGGCTTAAAAACACCTGAAACAAACCCAAGAGGCCCATGGAAAGACACTTTCCTGGGAATATCTGTCGAGTCTTCTGGAATCCTTTGACCTCTCTTGGTTCTGGCTGGTTTTGCTGAGTGTTTCTGGAGTGCTGATTCCCAAACTTCCATTGGGAATGACACATATGATCAGGGAGAGATCAGAGCATCCACTGAGCCTGCCAGGACACTGTACCCGTCCAAACTTCAAACAAAATTCGAAATTTTTAAATCAAAATTCTGTTTAAAATCAACATTTTCCTCTTCCTTAAATACTCGTTTGCTGAGAGTAAGGATTTTAACATCAACAGTTTTGACTCTAAGGTCTTCTGCTTGCTTCACCTTGGTTTTTGAAACCCACTTCTCAAGTTCCTTTCCACAGTTTTTTGGGTAGGGACTAATAAACAAATGAGCCTCTCACTTTTAGTTCCTGGGAACAGCTTTCCAGACAACCCGTACAAAGGAGAGCAAGTGAAGCACCCCATGACTGGGACAGCAAAGAAAGGTGCCCCTTTCCTACCCTCACCAACAGGAAAAAACACCCACAGGGGCTGTCCCGCAGAGCAAACAACTCCAGCATCACCCTGCCATGAACAGCAGACTGAACTCCCTGTTCTCCCAGGATGGGAGATACAGTTGTAAGTTTGGAAGTGAAGGCAGGAGCTGTCAGACCCAGTCAGGTTTCATCAGCCTGAATAAACAGGCTGTGAATATCGTAATTACAGGTTCCCCCTTAGGATTTTGGCACATCTACTCCTAACCCAACCCTGGAAAGTGCAGGAGGTATAAAAGTGAAACCTAATAAAGCCTAAATATTATCTCCCATATTCCAAGGCTCAGCAAAGGTTTGATTTACATTTCTAGCAAAAGGTTCTTGCGTCTGGAGCAATGGCTTGTATATTGTATTTGTCTAAGATTATAGGTGCTTTATGGCATTTACTGGATCTTGTAAATATTCTGTAAAGCGCAATCGACAGAACAATTATGGGAGAGGAATAACAGTTTTGAATCAACTCCTCTTGGAAGAAAAAAAATGGGTTTTGCCCTCTGCTGCTGCAAAGGATCCGCAGTTCGGTAAAGCTTAACAGCACATATGAGAAGAATACTGTCAAGTTTAAACCCCTTTGCTGGTTTTTCCAAAACCTGGCCTCCCAGTTAGGCTCCTGGGAAAGAGAACAGGGTCTGGGGGACTCCAAGTTATGGCAGCATGTTGGAAAAACGGGCTGTCCTGCAGATGAGAGCAGCAAACCTCACCCTCCTTGTTCATAACCAAATCTGCAGGCTGACACCACAGATAAGACCTCTGGCTCCACCCCTGGAAATTATCTCACTCTTCACCTTCACTTGTGGCCTTTCCCCGTTGCTTTTCCAACACAAGCAGCAGGGACAGAGCCTTGGGGCAGCGTGGTGTGAGTCAGTGCCACGCGGAAAGCCCAGCTCTGCCCCAGCTCTTGGGAGAAGCCCTTTCCCCCTGGAAGGAGCATCTCCCTCTCCGGCGTGTCCGGAGCTCTCAGCAGCCTGGGAGCCGAGGGAAGAGGCAGTGTCCCCGAGTGCTGTGCCACTGATTGGGTGCTGGTGCTGGAGGGATGATGCTCACATCCTATTTTTAGCACAGCCTGCAGCAGGTTCCTGAGCGCAGCTGGCTGCGGGAACAATGCTGTGGTGGACAGGGACCGTAAAACCCCGCACTCGACACCGAGGTAAACAGCAGCTGGCTGGAAAAAAACATTCCTGCCTTTGGGGAGCCTCCTCAAACCTCTGCAGGCAGGCACAAAGGTGTGAGAGCTCACGGAGGCTTAGGAGCTTGCCCGTGCCCAGCTTCTCCTCTCCAAAGCAGCTCACAAATCCTGCTGCCTCCATCCCAGCTCCCTGCGGGCTGACAGGCAGCTCCCTCAGGACCAGCCTGCTGTCAGAGGAGTGCAGAGAACAGAGAGCAGGGCACAGACACGCCCCAGAGACAAACCCAGCTGCTCTGGTGCCTCCCCAGGACGAGGGGTCAGCACAGCTGGCTCAGGGATCCCTGGAACAGCTCTGCCGTGTGTCCGTGCAGGCAGAGATCCAGCACGTGGGGGGGCTGGAATTGCCAGCAGACCCTGGCTGCCAGCCTGGCCCCAAATCTGTGCTGTGTAGGGACTGAGGCATCTCTATCCCCAGGTCTCCATCCCCCAGCCCTGCAGGCAGCAGGAGCCTCTTGCCATGCATCACTTCTCAGACCCAAGAGCGGCTGGATGGATGGGAATGTGACCTTCCCTTGCCATGTCTTCCTCATTCTGTGAAATACCTGAATTTCAGTGCTTTCCCACTCCATAAAATCTGAAGGTCTGAGCTCCAGTGTTCCTGCAGAGTAGGTGGGAGGCAGCTTGAGGAGCCTTTTGAGGGGACAGAGCAAAGCCAGTCTCATGTGCAGTCCATGGAGAACGAAGGTGGCTCCGGGCACTTGGGATTACCTGGCCCATCCCTGCAGCACCGGACCCTGCTCTGCATGCAGCATGATCAGAAAGCACAGCCACCTCTGGCCACAGCTCAGGGACCCTGGGACTCTCACCTGCCTCCCCCTGGGCACTGTGCAGGTCTCAGCAGCCCCTGAACGATGCCCAGGATGTGCAGACCATCTGCTCTGTGGTGGGCAGGGACTCGGGGGATGACCCCACCACCAAAGGGGTCTCTACCCCAGCCCTGGCTCTTGCCCCAGCTAGTTTGAGGCATTAAATCCACCTGATGTTTCCTCTCTGGGGGAAGCAGCGGAGGTGCTTGTAAAGGAATCCAAATGGAATCACAGAAAACAGGAGGAAAATCTCTCTCCAGGCAAATGGAGTGCAAACCTCTTGGAAATGGTCACACGTGTGTCAGTGGTGTTGGTCCTGCCACAACCTGCCTGAGACAGAAACAAGCTGGGGAGGGTGGAAGCCCCATGGGTGGCTTTTGGGGCATCACTGGGCCAGAAATGCACCCTCTGAAAACCTTTCCCACCATCAGAGCCACATACATGGGGACTCCCAACAGCTGCAGCTCTATAGCCCCACTGGGGATGGCTGCACCCAGGAGAGGACATCTGCCTGAAGATGGAGAGGAAGTGCTCCACCATCACTCCCAGCCAAACAAAATCCCAAGTGAACCTTTCTAACAATCTGAATTTGGGAAACGTTCCTTTGTTTCACAGGGTTGTGTTTTGTTCTTAGTTTCTCCATCTTCCCAGTTGGTGTCCAGGCTCCCTGGTTTCAGGCCAGGTCTGTCCAGTTTTCCAAGGCACACACGGATTGGGCGGTGCGTTTAAGCCAAGGGAGAATTAATGAATCATTTTCTGCCTGCATCATGCAGTGTGAAGGGCCAAGCAGTGACGTGGCTGGGTCCCAGCCTGCTGTCCTCCACCCAGCAGCCTCACCAGGAGTAGCTCTGGTGGCATCCCATGAACACCTGTCCAGAGGCACCAGGGCCGGCTGGAGCAGGGAGATTTTTGAGGGACCAAAGCGAAAGCAGCAGCTGTGGGGTGTCCTGCAGAGCTCTGCTCAGCTCCATCCTTCACCAGCACTGAAGGGAACACTTCTCCTTCAGCATCAGCAGCAGGGATGCTGATCCCACTCCAGAGGAGCAGTGGCACCATGGGTTGGCCATGTAAACCCTCACCAAGCCCTGGGGGAAGCAGAACACTCTGGTTCACTCTCTTGATCTCACACACAGGCCTCGAGGCGCCCAGGTCCATGTCCTGTCAGTGCAGAAGTGGTCAGAGAGTGGGGAACAGATCTTGGGACTGAGTTCCTGTGGGGTTGTCATGCCTGGGCTGATGCAAAGGAAACGTTGCTGTTTCCTCTCCTGCTCCCTTCCAGACAGCAGCCGGGATGGTAAGAGCAGCTTGAGTTTAGAGAGTAAGCATTTCTGTGAAAATGGTCCCAAAATGTCCCAAGGATTATTCAATTATCCAATTCCCTGTGGGATCTTGCTGCCCGGTGGTCTCCCCTCTAACACAGAGGATCCCAAGGTGTGAGGATGCACCTGGAGAAGCTCTGCTGGGGGCTGGAGATGAGCAGGGCTGTGTCCAACCCCTGTGCAATCGGGGTTCAGCTTTCCTCTGAGATGCACCCATGGAAAGCAGGCCCCAGCTGTGCACTGGGGAGCTCATCCCTGCCAGGACACCAAACCCACATGAGTCCTAACCACAGACGCACAGAAAGCAATAATATTTTACCACCTAATCCCATTTAGCTCTTGGCTCACCTTTTGTTCTGCCCTTCTCACACGGTAGGAAATCCCACGTATCCTGTGAGTAGCTTGGGCAATCAGTCGTTCCTTGTGACGCCAGGAGCAGGGAGATATGAGCACCTGGTCAGTTTAATGACATTTAAACCAATGTAAATAGCAAACACCTCCTCTCGAGTCAGGGATTAACTCCAGACTCCTCTGCTTTAATGATAAATATTTTGACTTAATGAGAACAAACTAATGCCTTTTTTTTGGGTTAGCACTTCTATATTAGGAACACAATGCCTGCATCTGGCAGTGGCCAGAGGATAAAGTTTAAGACAGGAATCTGCCTGTTCCTCTTATTAATTCAATTCAAACTGATGAAAAAAAGAACCCCCAATAGTTTAGACCACAACAGGGATGCATATTAATGTAAAGACCCAAGAGTCCCATTGAATTTGAGGTTGTACTGGGCCAGAGGTTAGACTCAATGATCCTTGTGGGTCCCTTCCAACTCAGGGTATTCTAAATTCCTGGCAAATCCACTTGTGAGATAGAGTAGATTCTCAAGTGTTTGGATATTTTCCACTGAGGTGTTTTGTAGCTCAAGCAGGAGCAGTGAGCTTGGCAGCAGAGTCAATGGATGGCGTCCTTGGGAGTAAGATCTGAGTCAGGGTGGGTGAGTTTAGATCACGCAACAACCAATAAGGATTATAGCCTGTCCACACATTTACTGCACCCAGAATTGGGCAGAAATCCCTAAGGATGAGCAATAACTGAACTCATCTCCCACTGCATTCCACTGAGCCCTGGCACAAAGCTGCTCAAGGAAAAGGCTCTGCTCTGCTGTACTGCACCAAGGGCAGAAGAGGGATGTTTTAGCAGTAAAACAGAAATCTAAGAAGCAGGATATTTTTTTTTTTAATGGAAAATATAGGAGAAGTGAAAATCCAGCAGGTTGTGTCACCCATTGGTGGTGACATTTCAGAGTGAGGGTAAAACCAGGGGAAAGCACCAATGGAAGGAGAACTCAGCATCTCCTGGGAAGCCCCACAAAACACAGCACTGAAGTGGAAACAGAGCCAAGACACGAAACACTCACTGAATTCCCAGCTTATCAGGCTTCCAGCATCTCCCCTTTTAAACAGATTAGAAAATCCTACCATATCAATTTAAAATCTGCCAGACCTTTCTCCCCTCTCTGACACAGCCAGATTTGTCACAGTGTTTGGGACACCAGCGCCACCAGAATCTCCACAGGACCCCCCCATGTCAAAGTCACCACGGACTGCTGTGTCCTAGGATATTTATGCAAACCAGGAGGCACGGCAGGATTTCACAGCAGGAGGACAAATTCATTTTGTAAAAGGTATTTATATAGTTCAATAGGTGTGTGCAGTGCTTTAGAGGTATAAAACATGAGATCCTTGCCCTGAGGGGCTTATAATCTAATAACATATACTAGGTAAATTAAAACATACATCACGATGGCGATGAATGCCCAGCCCAGCCGAGACGGGAGGGCATTTGAGCCATATGACAAGGCAGAACTCAATTTTCATTTTAGATTTGTAGTTTGCCTTTAAACAGCCGGCGTTCCCTAACCCCCAAGTGAGGGAGAAATTTATCAGCATTACATCTGGGGGGAGGGAGTGCTTCAGCACAGGATCATTTATTAATTGTTATTTATTATCTGTTAAACAAGGACAGTGTGTGCAGCTATAGCATTCCTTTTTCTGGATTAATTGTTGCCGTGTAATTCCTAGGTTTTATATTTTTAGCCGCCCTGTTCTAGCCTAACCCACTGAAAAGGGGGGAAAATGGAACAGGCACTCACACAATTAATGTAATGAGAGTAATTAATTTGAAAATAATACCCAGGGGGTGGGAGGGTTAAGGCTTTCTTTTTAAAGAAATAAAAGTCGAACCAAAGCTCCCACGTCCCTCAGGACTCGGTGCTACACTGACTGCACTCGTTATGTTCGCATTTGAATACTCATTCGAGCACATTTCTCATGCTGTTATTTCACCACTTCCTCAGCCTTGCATAATAGATGCAGTCATTGCCACTAAAGAGCCGGCGTTTACCCGCAGAGGTGAGCAAGGAGACCAGAAAGCAGGCAGGGGGCAGAAATAAAGCTCCCCACACCAGCTCTCTCCTTGGGGCTCGCTCACTCCTCGCAAAGGGAAAATAAATAAAATCAGAACCAAGGCGCCAAAACATTGAGTGATCAGCGTCTGCGGTCCCTTTTCTCCGGGCGGATGGATGGGGCTTGGCGCTCTCCATCCCTCCTCTTCCTCCTGCACGCTGCCTCAGCAGCCCTGCAGCTGCAGGGACCTGCCTAACTCACTCAGGGACGTGTTTGATTCCATTTTACGTGGCCATTTCTTGCTCTATAGTCGGGGAAACACAACCCAGAGGTAGCTGGACAATGTCCAAGTGGCTTCACGGTCCCAAGACCAGCAACGGGGCTCACCCTACAAGGAGTTGTCTCATGGTGGTGAAAACATGAAGAAAACCTCACAGCAAATCTTTCTGCTCCCTCCAGAGCCACAGAGCCTTGCTGGGATGCTGTGCCTGTCCTAAAGAAGCTGAGAGAGGCTTTTGTTTCTTGTGCACCTGCAACAGGTAGCACCCAGATACATGGGAGAGGCAGGAGTCATGGACTGGGAGACTGTGACAAGAAATTACACCATGCTGGTGGCACCATCTCTGGGTGCTTCTCAGCACTCACCACAAACCCCGGGTTAGCTCTGAGGTGCTGCTTTCAGCCAGAGCCTCCCAAACAAAACCTCAGCTCGCTGCTGGAATGGGCAAAGAACCCTACAAAAAGCTCTGGTTCATAGTTTTCTACTGCCACACATTTGCAAAGGGAAATTCAGGACCGAAACCCTTCACTTGACATTTCTGATAGGTTTTCAGAAACAAAGAGGGCAGATCTGGTGCCTGTCTATGCACTGCTGTGCCCTCCACAAAGTACCACAAGCAAAGAAGGGCAAGACCTGGCATGACAAAGAGTAACTCCCCAGAGACCAGAAATTCAAGCTTTCCAGAGGTCATCTGAACTTCCGAGTAACTCAAGTTCTTTCTGAAAGTTAAAATTTGGCAAAGATACAGTTCTTGGTCCCAATCATGACAAAGCACAGTCTCACCCAAACCAGACCTGGTTTTAACTAATATTTGAAATCATTATTTCATGATTGTGCACTGGGTTATGTCAAATAATAAAGCAAAAGTCCCTAAAGGCTTTGCTGGATGTGAGCACTTCCACAGCAAAAGAAACACATTTTCAGGGAATCTACAGTAATCGCATTGGTCACGCAGGCTAGGTAGGACAGAGAAGGATTTCTATCTTCATTGGGAGCAGCTTGTGGAACACAACCCAGGGGTGTGTGGACCTGGAAATGTCTCAAAGGAGCTGGATCTCCTTCTTTTTGTATCTTGATGACTGAGCAAAGAATTACAGTAGCGTAGATGATGTTCCAAAATGGAAATTTCAGCTTTCTTGCCACCTCCACTAGAGATTTCATGTGGGGTTTCCAGCAAGCTGCTGGATCACATTGTATCTGATTTTTCAGTTACTAGAATATTGGCATTTCTCTGAATTAGAGGGGAAGGAAATGAATAGAATATGATGGGGGAATAAAAGTTTCTAAACGGAAGAAGAAGGAACACCCCAGGATTTTATGAAGTCAGCAGCAAACTCCAACTCCCACACGACTCAGGAACCTGTGTGTGACGTGATGCAGAACCACAGTGGTTTGGTCAATGGGTGTTTGCTTTTTGTTAACTTAATTCCACGGGGAATTGTAAGGGCTGCCACAGCCCCTATCTCACCATCACATCGGGGAGGGGCGAAGGGCAACTGTCTGGTTTTTAGTAAAAACCTCTTGAAGTTAAAATCACAACATGGCAGTGGGAGAGGGAGGAACAAGCAGCTGAGGAGGCTGCTCACGCCCCTCAGTACCTACCCTGGGTGGGATACACACTGTAGGAGGGCAGCTGGGCCTTTGCTACCTCCATTTGGGGGGCCAGAAACATCCACGGGCACCTCTCTGCCCTTCCCCGTGGCTGGCGATAGCCCGCAGGCACCGGGAGGACCCTTCATCCCGATGTTTTGCAGGGGCAAAGGTGGAGCAGGCAAAGGATACTGCGTGGATCCCCATCGGGGTGGGGACATGCCAGTTTTGCACGGGGAGGCGAGGCAGGGCCGTTCCCCCATCCCTTTCTTTAGCAGCTCGGTGCTGCGTTTTGTTCGGGGGTTTAACTTTTTCCTTTTTTTTTTTTTTTTTTTTTTTTTTTTTTTTTTTTTTTTTCCTTTTTATTTTTTTATTTTTTTCCCTCCGGTGTTCGTTAGCAGAAGTGACATTTCTGCGGACGGGCAGGCGATGACGGCAGCTAATGGCTCCCGGGCCCTCTCTCCGGTTTCCTTAGCAACTGCGGGAAGGGAAAACAGAACCTGTCAGATGGAAAATGTCAATTATAGCGGATGCGGAGGGGAGAGATGCTGCGAGCAGAGGAGGCGTGCGGCAGCGGGGGGAGC
>VYXC01010855.1:664084-750200 GCA_013397175.1 Platysteira castanea
CCCGGCCGGCAGCAGCAGAGTGACAATGCTCGGCAGCAGACGGGGGCTGTCGGATGAGGGGCTGAGGGCTGTGCTATGCAGGGATGCAGGGATGCAGGCTGTAGGATGCAGGGCTGAGGGCTAGCGGATGCAGGCCTGCGCTGCTTCACCCCCAGTTTTTGTCACACACGGCCCGTCCCCGTGGCCCAGTGGCTGAGTGACCCCCCTCCCAGCTAGAGCAGAGCGCCCTGAGGTAGACATGAAAGCAGTGGGAAGGATATAAATCAGATTAATTAATAAATAAATAAGAGGGAGGAATAAATAAAGGTGAGGGCGAGCTATGCCTGCATTCCGCCCGTGGAATGCTCTCCCCCTCGGTGGATGCGGGGTGGATCAATGCTGAAGGAGAAGTCATCTGCTAAAACGACGGGGACGGAGCCGCTGACGCAGTGTTAATATTAATCAAAGCGAGTCGTCCCCTGCGCTGCCAGCGAGACAAAAGCAGGCGGTGCCGGCAGCCCGGGGTGGGCAGTGCTGCCCGGGCGGGGATGCCCGGCCTGGGGAAGGGGCTGCAAGAGAGATTTGGGTGCTCAGGGCTGCACACCCACCCTGCTGCTGTTTGCCCAGCCCGGCTGGCACCAGCACGGGGACGTGGCACGATGCTCGCTGCCAGCCGAAACGGCAGCAGGAGGCGGGAAGGAGGCTGAGGCTGAAATCCGGGCTCCCCTCCGCAGTGAAAGCCGGGGTGGCACAAAGTCAGCCCAGCCCTATCCTTGCAGCATCACTGGCAGCGCTGGGAGCGTGAGCCTCAGCACATCCTTCTGCCTCAGGCACCTCCCAGCACTGTTTGGGTGCTTTTCCTTAATGCAGCTTCCCATCTCCACCTTGACAACTACTCCAAAACGCACCTGGTTTTAGAACTAAAAGGGAAAAAGCCAAAGCAGCAGCAAACCCAGCGTCTCTGTGGGATGCCTGGCGCTTCCAGCCAGCCCTTTGCACACCAGCAGCTCCTGCTGCAGCACTAAGTGCACCCTGAGGACACCGGGGTTGTTGTTCGGTCACCTTGCGCTGACACCTCCCTGCCCGTTCAAAGCCTTCTTAGCAGGGAGAGTGCTAAATCAGCCTTTACTCTCTTCACTTAACCACCATCCAGGCCTCCTTGTCGTGCTGTGACATGGGGGATTCGGACTTTCCTTGTCTTGACTGACATTGATACCCTGCCGGGAGGGAGCCAGCCAGCGGCTCCTGCACCGTGAATGCTAAAGCAAGTGGAATAAAAGAGGAGAACAGCTACCTTGGGAGAGTGGTAACCTGCAGTTGGCTGAAAGACTGAGTTTTATTCTGCTTTATTCTGTAATTTTTTTTTGTTGTTTACTTAGGCCAGGAAGCCTGTGGCTCAGGAGAGATGCCTTCTCTTGCCTTGATGAACAAGTGCCTCATCTTGCTGGTCACTTAACCCACTCCATTTCCGAGATCTCCCTTTATCAGACAGCACTCGCCCATCTCTGCAAAGCCCTACAACATCCTGAGGTGAAAGGGAATACCAGACCTTGCTTAGTTTTTCTCACCCCCTCCCCTAAGTTATCTCTCTGAATGGGAAAAGCAGCAGATGTGAGGCACAAACCAGAGGTACCCCCAGCTCTGGTGAGTCTCATCCTAATTCTGAAACCCAAAAACCTGTCTGGACCCTGGTTTGCAGAGCTGGCCCTCTTATCCTCCAGGCATCAAGATCCATCATCTCCCTTCTCTGTCTCGGCCCAAAACCATTTCAGAGCAGATAATTTTTTAATACTCAGCATGTCAAGGTGGTTTCACCTGTCTATCCCCTCTGTTCCCGTCTGTTTCCTGCTCTTTCTAAGTGTCTAATTGCAACAACAGGCTTCCGTAGGCTGAAATAATCACCCCACAAGAGCTGTCCATCTGAGGAGAGGGAGAATCTTTGCTGGAGCCAGGACAGCTCCAGGAACTGTCACTCAGGTTCACTTCTCCTGCGCTTTCCCTTCTCACGCTCACGGGTTATTTTTACATTTTCTCTTATGTAACCAGGTCAGGGTCTGCTCTGGTTTCCACTTTGTCTGAAGCCAAAGGGAAAAAACCCACAATGAATTCAAGTAATGGACTTCCAACTGATTGCTTTTCAAAGTGTCACCCCGGGTCTTTGCCATGGCACCTGGGTGGGAATAGCTCCAGCTTCTGGGGAGCCCTGGGGAATAACCAGCACGGTGTGAGCAGGGCAGCACAAAAACTCCAAACCGAGTCCAAAACAGCTTTAACCAGTCTCTAGCTACACCATTCCTGTCTGTGCTGGGTTTCTGTCCCTTTTCTGTGCCTTCCCCAGAATCATCCACAAACCAAAGCTCCCTGGGCATGTTAAAATCACAGTTCTGCCAAACCCCTCAGTCCTGCAGGGCACTGGGCCCTGCTGGGTGTGTGCCCAGCACCTCTCCTGCCCATCCCAGCACAGGATGCACCTGGAAATGCCATCCCACATGCTCCATATGGGAGCAGGGCTCAGAGCCCAGGCCAAGGTACGTTTGCACCTCAGGGAGAAGATTTCCCAGCCTGACAACCATGCCACAGCTTCCCACAACGGCATTTCCAGAAGACTTTGTTTGAAAAACTTGGTGCTGTTGATAAATCTTAAAGCAGCAACACTCATCCCATCCATCCGTCCGTCCGTCCGTCCATCCGTCCATCCATCCATCCACCCATCCATCCATCCATCCACCTTCTCCCTCTCACTTCACACACCTCCCTGAGCCAGTGTGGGACCCCTGGTGCTGCAGGGCTGCAAATATCAATTGTTCTAACCCCGTTAGAGCCTAATAGGCTCAGCAATATCTACTGAGGAAAGGGCCTGACCCCGCTCGTCAGCAGTCATGACATGGAACAGCTATAGCATGTTCAGGGTATGCAAAAGGCTTAAATGCACATTTAATGGTTGTCAGGCAGCAGTTCCTATTAATATAAAGACAGTCACATCCCAGGGCTATGGAAAAAGAGCTGAAAAGCACGGAAGAAAAATGAATTTATTTCAATGGATGCTCGCGTGATCAAGAAACGACTCAAACGGCTAAAGCTGCTCTGCTCCTGACACGCTGAGAGATTGAAACTTGGGTAATTAGTACAAAAGTTTCCCTACCCATGTGACTCAGATCTTCAATTATTGACATTTGAGTTCATTATCATTTATGCACTTTCTTTATTTGTGTTTTGCCCAGGAAACAGCAGCGCAACTCAGGCAGATAATTTGTTGTTGCTTTGCATATCTGCTTTCCAGCATTAAATTTTTATATCTTCTCCATCAAAACCAACTGAACTACCAGCACTCTCAGCACCCTAATACCATTATACAAATAACTGCAACCTCCTCCCATGAAAGATATTCCCTCACTATGTCCATAACTCCACCTTCCCATAAATTTAAAATTCATAATCTGGAAATATTTACCATCATTTCAAGACTCGGGTAGAAATCTCCCTCATTCCATTGTGTAAACCATAAATTTTAGGCAAAGCCAAAGCTGACATCATTTTTTAGCACTAAACTGCTTTGTCCAGGAGTGGCAGTTCATCCTCTCTGCTATCATGGTTAGGACAGACCTTTTGTAAAGCTTTGTAATGCCCCAGTTTGCCTCTCCTTGCAGGCTGCACAATGTTACTAATCTCAAAATTGATAAATTACGTACACGAAGGAAGAGCAAAACCCTTTGCACTGACACAAGAAATTATTTCCATGTCACACGGAGTTTCCTTCCCCCCCCTTTCTTTTTCTTTTATGTCATCTTCATTTGAACAACCTTCCCAAGACTTGAAAAGGTCAGTGCCCTCGTATTTGGGCCACAGGATTAGAGGTGACGAGATGTGCTGAAAGACATAATTGAGCCTGGGCAGCTCGGGAGATTTCAGCCTGCCCGGGGTTCGGGTGGCCCTGGCCCTTTGAAGGATCTAAAAGGTGTTCGTGGAGAGAATGATGCTGGAATTTCAAAAAGCTGCAGGCGAGCTCAAAAGGTAATTAATAGAGACTAATTGGTCTCAAGGCCCTGGGTAGTGGCTCTGTGTGCAGTCCTCAGTGCTGGCACTTTTCCTTTGTCCTGCCAAGGATCCTGCTCAGCTGCTGTGCTCAGGAGGCTGCAGGGAGAGAACAGGCAGGGACAGGAGGGACAGGCAGGGACGGGAGGGACAGGCAGGGATGGGAAGGGACAGGAAGGATGGGCAGGGACAGGAGGGACAGGAGGGACAGGAAGGGACAGGAGAGACAGGCAGGGACAGGAGGGACAGACAGGGACAGGAAAGGACAGGCAGAGAAGAGGCAGGGACAGGCAGGGACAGGCAGCGATGGGAAGAGACAGGAGGGACAGGCAGGGACAGACAGGGACAGGCAGGAACACGCAGTGAATAGGCAGGAGCAGGCAGGAACAGGCAGGGACAGGCAGGGACAAGCAGGTGCTGTCACTGCAGCTGGTGCTGGAGATAAAAAGGCCACAAATCTGCCTGGGTGCCTAGTGGGGAGCCTTTGCTATCAGCCAAAATGCAATGCTGATGCAAAAAAAACCCCAGCCTGGTGTGATCAGGAGTGTCCTGATCCAATCCCACCACCACCCTTGGGATGAGTTGGTGGCTTCAGCTGGGGCTCCCTAGTGCCGGCCCCTGCCAGAAGGAGGTGTGGCCTCTCTTTGCTCTTCATTGAGTGCAGGAAGAGTCTTTTAAAGTCAGTTAGGAATAAACTTGGCTGATTTCTATGTAAATTGCACATTGCTGTCCCTGGAAGTGTTCAAGGTCAGCTCAGACAGGTCTTGGAGCAATCTGATCCAGTGGAAGGTGTTCCTGCCCATGGCAGGAGGGTTGGAAGTGCATGGGCTTTAAAATCCCTTCCATCCCAAGCCATTCTGTGATTCCAACACTACAAAGTGGACATGTTGTGTTCCCCACACCAGTATTGCCCTTTTCCCCTATTTCTGCTGTGTTTAGGTCCATTTTGGACATGAGCAGCCAGGGACCCTGCCCAGAGCAGCATCTCCCGGCTGGGGTCTGCAAGCCCTCGGAAAGCAACCCGAGACAAAACTGCAAAGAGCAAACAGAGATTCACAGCCCAGGTGTGGCCTTTCTCATGCTTGAGGCTCAGGAGCAAATAAATGAGGGGAAACCACAACAATAAACCAGTGTTGTGGTTTAGCCTGATATTTGTTTCTGCAGAGGAAAATCCTTGCAGCAGCGCAGCTCAAGCTGGCTGACACCAGGGGTTTTGTTGGATGGACATTAGGTAAAGGAAAATCAGAAGCATCAGCCTCCAAAATTCAGTTTTTAATGTCTCCAGGAGCAAGGCAGCAGCTGACTTCAGTGGAAGAGGACCATGAAAAAAGATCCATTATTTCCTTTCACACACCACGGTCAGTGGGTCCTGCTCACCAGCTGAATGTGGGAAGAGAGAGAGGAAGAAAAGGAGTTTTCCATGTCTCTCTGAACCCTCACTTAAACCCATCAGCAGAGAAGACCCTGAGAAAACAAACACAGCCTGAGGAATACACGCCCTGGAAACAGGCTGTACGATTGGGTAGATTTCCCTTCATTTTTTTAATTATCCCTTTTTCCAGGGTGCCCAGCCCTCCCTCCTTTCTCATCACACTCTTCAGTACACACTGTCTACTTAGCAGAATAAATGGCTGCACTGCCAGCACTGAGGGATGGAACAGCTGCTGGTTTTGCTAATGGGCTCTCCTTGCCACGCAGCAGCCACAGGGTTAAACAGATCCTGGCAGCTCCAGGAGCTGAGCCCAACAAAGGCTGGGTACCAGCAGAGCAGCAAGGGTGCCTCCAGCCTGGACAGCTTTCATGGCAGTGGTCTTTTGGTGCCCTGGGCCACCCACGAGGTACTCGAAGGGCCAAAGCATGTCCTGGTGGTGTTTGCCCTCTGAATTCTCACCCGTGGAAAAAAAGCAGAACCACAAACACTCATTGCACGTCTTAAATTTCTTGCCACTGAGTAAAACACTAGGTTGAACAGCTCATGAAACCATGGCCAGTGCCACAGCTGCTGAAGTCCTTGGCTTCCTGGGATGGGGAAGAGACGCCTTTGTGGCTGGAAAACCAGGGAAAAGCAGTGAGTTTCCCCAGCTGCAGCAGCTGTGAGTGGGACACAGTGGGGTGCAGGGCAAACCTCCAACTCTGCCCTGGGGCACTGGTGCCTGCAAGCTTTGCCCCAGTGCCTGCTCCTACTCTGCACCCAGACTGTGGGAGAAGGAACCCTCAGCAGCCCCTGGGTGCACACATCTGTCCATCCCGAGCAAGGGAGGCTGTGACAGCTCGGCAAAATTAAAACACAGAATCTGTGGAGAGTGTTTCTGGGTTATGTCTGTGACGATGACAATGTGCCCTCCTCAACCAAGCTCTCACTCCCTGTCCACTCCAGGGATTCACCTTTCCTACCTATCCCCGTGTCACCACATTTCCTTATAAAGCACAGTTGTTTACTGTAATACTTCCATTTCATTTTTATTTTTATTTTCCTATGACTGCAACATGCCTTACATAGATTTTCTGGAAGCCAGACTACCCTAAGTTGTCTGTTGGAAGGACAGTTTTGGGAGGCAATGTCTGATAGCAAGGATGCTGTCAGGGGATTGGAGAAGGGGTGTCCTCTTCCCAATCCTGGCACTGCCCTGCTGGGTGACCCTGGGCAGAGCCCTGCTACCTCCCAGATCAGCCTATGAGGTAAGAGTGATAAGCTCTGTGAGTGTGTAGTGAGGCTTAACTAAAGTGGAAAAGCACTTCAAGCTCTTCAGCACAAGCAGTTTTAAATAAAACCCGCGATAATAACAAGCTGGGTACAGCACAAAGGAGTCTGGAGGAGGGACAGTGACACACAGCAGTGGCAAGATGGCTTAGAGAGCTTCCTGGGACCACCCACATCTCAGCCTGGCCTCACCACCAATCCATCCCCAGGTGAGACCTGAGCTCCTCATGCTGCTGGGGAAAGCTTTCCCTTCCCTTCCCTTCCTAACAGGGACGGCCCAAGCCCAGCATGCAGCTGCTTGGAAAGAAAGGTTTTCTAAGCTGAACACAGCTGAAAACATTTCCTTGTCGCTCCTGTGGTCTGTGAGGTCTCTTGTCCTTTTTGTTTCGATGATAAAAATATCCTCCTGGGGCATGGGGTGACAATCCTCCTGCACAGGCAGCTGTCCCAGCTCAGTTGGTGTCCTGCTGTGATCTCCAGTGGCTGCAGGCATGGAGGGGCAGGGATGCCATCCCATTCCATGCCTCAGTGTGCCCCAGGACGAGCCCTCAGGGCTGCTTTGTCCCAGGGCCAGTCCCCAGCAGCGCTGCTCTGCCAAGGTCCTGGATTACAGATGTTCCATATCTGTGTTCTTCTCCCGTATCCTTAAGATAAACATGTCCTTCACTGTAGTCACCTACTCCATCATACACTCCTATCAAATGAGCCTTGCTAGCTCGTAAATTACTGTGCAAACCATTCCAAACAATAAAGGCAATTTTACTTACTGAACCATTAAATTTACATACTTAAATTAGACTCAACCAGACGTTGAGAGGGGACGTCTCGCGGCCAGACAAACAATGAATTTAGGGAAAGAGCTGCCGTGTACTTCCCCACCTCTCACATGAAATTAATGAGGTGCTTCAATTTAATCATCATTAAAATTACATCTTTATTTAGTTACTTAGCAGAGTTTGACTCACTGCGTGGCGTGGAACATGAGGTAATGCCTGCGACATCAACCCTTCCACAGAGGGAGGCACGGGGGAGGCCCATCTCCCCAAAATGCCTTTACACCCACTGCAGCCAGAGTGGGCATGCCTGCCATAATCTGAAACCGATCTCCAGGGCTTATCAGTAAGGTCAGACAATAAGGGAAGAGAAACAGCAAGATAGAGTAAATTGAAAAAGTCAGGACTAGTTTAGAACAGGTTTGAGACAGGCAAACACAGTCATGTCTTTAGACAACACCAACGAACAGGAAGCTCTTGCAGCACAATCAGCCTCAAAGTTCAGTGCATGTGACATGGAGAAACTCCTCAGAAAAGCAAGAGTTTGGAACCAAAGCACAGTGAAATGGAGACAAAGTGACAAGATGCCTGCTCTCACGTGCACGTGCAATTTGTTTTGAGCTTGCTCCCACACACACAGTTGACTCATCTCAGGATGCTCCCGGGCAGTCGCAGGGGAGGCTGGAGCCCAGGGCTCAGGGTCAGGGTGGGCAGCACTTGGGACAGCCACAGGGTGCTGCAGACCAGATCTGGTTGTCACCTTTCCCTGCTTGTCCTGGGGGTGCAGCACTTGGCCTTGTGCTGTCCTGAGAGAGCTGAGAGCTCACAGCCCATAACCCTGCTCGGGGAGGGCTCCTACAGCCACAGGCACTCACTTTGCCACCAGAAAGTTACCGAGAAGTGACCGGGATTTCTGGGGACAGCAGCAAAACCTGTGAGGGTCTCTGGAGACAAAGGAGGGATCAGGCAGTGGGGACAGGCTGCACATTTGGGAAGGTTCAGTGCCCTCTGAGTCGCTTAAGAATTGTGTAAGAAAGCAGAATAAAGAGCTTACAGAGCCCTCTGGAAGTGCTGTAAAGGAAACCAGTCCCCACTGTACTGGACATAACACATGGATGGAGTAAGAGATGGAAAGCTTCCAAAGAAGAGAGATCTGCATGAAAGTAGGAGCTCAGAGACAAAGGTTGTTGCTCTCCCAAGGTCACTTAGGATGTTGGAGGCTTGGTGAGGTCTTTCTCAAAATCAGCAATGGGCTACAACAACACAGCCCTTTTGCTTACTCAAAAATATTTTCATCCCAAGGGACTAATTCTCTGCTCCCCACTTGGGCCATGGAGCTCAGTGATCTCAGTGACCTCACTGATTTTGTGCTGATGGGAATGAGCAAGATTGGACCTTATTGAGTTCCCTCTGAAGATGTGAAACACTGGGAATCCTTCTTTCCCTGTGGACACCCACAGCTCTGCATGGATGCAGCATGCCCACATTACTTCCATCAGGAAGTCTTTGCTTGTCTTTGACTCATTTGATCAGTCTTGCTCCAGCAGCAAAGGGAGATGAGCTCCCAACCAGCCCAGACTATGGAAAATGCTAACTGGGAAAATGGCAGAAACCGATTTGTTAGGGTTGCAAACACTGACTGTCTATTCAGCTGCTTCCTGCCAGCTCTGTTTTCCCTTCCATCCCTGCACAAGTCCTGCACTGGCAGGTGTCATGTGCCACCCTGCACCACAGCGAGCAGTTAGAGCAGCTCAGACTGTCCCCAAAACCACAGCTCAGGGAGGGTGTGAGGGGCTTTGTCTGGCATCCCTTTTGGGCAGCATCTTTCCTCAGACAGGGAGGATAAATATCAGTTATGTATAGAGGAAGCAGCACTTGCACCTGAAAGCTCGCTGCATTTAAAAAGAGAGAAAAAAAATAAGCCCACAAAAGTGTAAACATCAAACTGCCAACTGCTTTTTACCTTCTGTAAATCAAAATACACTCTGGAAGTAAAACCTCCCAAATTACACCAGGCAAGATGAAGCATTAACCCGCCAAGAGTGGGGATGGCAGTGGCAGGGATGCACAGACTGGAGCCAGAGCTACAGTTTGTCTACATTAAAAATGCAACATCAGCAGAGGTGTCTGAAAGAGTCATTTATCAACTCCTGGATTAGAGAGACATCTCAAAGTAAGTGCACCATTTATACGCACATATGCACAAATTGTCTGCCGGGGAAGGAAAGCAGAGCTGCGCTCTTTGTGCCTTGGAAAGTTCTCTACAGTCCTCTGGGTAAATGTAGGGCCACAATGACATTAGGCATGGAAAATAGGAACCTTGCTCATGGTAACTGGGGGTACAATTCATGTGAGCAGCCAGGATGGAAAGTAATCTAATGCTGCAATTTCAGAGAAACAATACAGAGTCGCTCACATACATCATGATTAATGGCTGGATACCATAGTGTGAAAACCATTTAAAAAATGGCATTTTTGTCACTGACAATGTTACACATATAGTAAAGGTCATACATGATAAGAGCATTATCCATATTTCTTCTGCAAACATGCTTAACCTTGTAGAGCACAATTCCCTGGAAGATTGGTGATCCATCTCCAGCTGCAAACTGCACCCTTCAGAACCTGAGAAGGCCAATTTTACATTTATATCATTCCCATCCATGCACACGCAGGCACTGTGAAGCCTGCATGAGCCTTTCCAAGCAGAAAGGGATGGAAATGTTTCACAGCAGCACCTGCTCGGGGCTCTCCTCCCTCCACCTTGTCTCCTGCTGTCACCTCACACTTGAGCTGATGCCGGGCCCTTGCTGAAGCTGTGCTGTAAACACAGTGTCCTGTAAATGCCCTCTCTAAAGTCTACTCGAGGAGCCCCTTTGGCACCCTCTGGCCACAGGGAAGTCCCAGCAGTGGGTCCACACTCCCAGTGGGGTTGTCTCTGCTAGCTGGCAGTGCTCAGCAGGGTAGGAAGGGGGTAGCTGGTGACCGGCTGTGGCTGCAGGGAGTTCTTATCCCACTCAAGGATGACCAGCTTGGAGGAAATCTGAGATGAGCCCACAGGCTGCACATTACCCTGCTGAGGGCTGCATTTAAAACACACAGATCCTGCCAAAGGGTTGGCTCAGCCCATGGAAGAGAGTGGGATTCACCAGGTGAGTCATTTCGGGTAAAACCCAGTCTGACTCAGCCCCCACACACCGTGTGGAGGCCACAGGGCTTGTCAGAATTGTTACAGCTGCAGCTGCAACTTGCATTGTCCCCCAGACTCAACGAAACCCCTGAGCACCGATGCCCATGAGCCTCGCTGCAGCCCTGCCTTGCAGCTCTGGGAGTTTGGGTGTCCTGGCTGGAATTTGGAGGAGCAACAAGCTTCACAATACATTTCGTAGCAGGCTGTGTGAGCCTCTGGAAAGTCCCCAGAAAGTGGCACTAAGCTGGCTAAGTGCCATTATCTGCTGGCTGGCACACAGTGGCAAGGGGAGCTTTGTCAATATGTAGTCATGGTGCTGGAATTATGGAATCACAGAATCATAGAATCATAGAGTCATAGAATGACAGAACCATAGAATCACAGAATCAGAGTCACAGAGTCACAGAATCATAGAATCATGGTCATAGAATCATAGATTCGTAGGATCACAGAATCACAGAACCATGGAATCATAGAGTCATAGAATCATAGAATGACAGAATCACAGAATGACAGGATCATAAAATCATAGAGTCACAGAATCACAGATTCATATTCATGGAACGGTTTGGTTTGGTTTGGAAGGGATTTTAAAGCTCATCTCGTTCCAATCCACACTACCATGGGCAGACACCTCCCACTACACGTGGTTGCTCAATGCCCCATCCAACCCAGCCTGAGCAATCCTACCTACCCCTGTTTGTGTGAGCATTCACTGCTGGGTCGCATCCTTCCCTGTCCCTCTGCCTGCCAGGGTCCTTTCCCTGCTGGTACTGAGCTCTCCTGATTAACCTCAGCTCCAGCTGCAATTCAGAGTTATGCTCTGCACTAACAAGATCTTAAAGGCATTGTATGAAAATTTCATTATTTCTACAGCAAATAAACCCCTGCCTGAAACAAATATTTGAGTAGTGAGCTGCATTGTAAAGCTTGTTGCGCCAGGTTAGACTCTACTTTCAGCATCTCTGCAATGCCTCACCTGGGGCAGGGGCTGGGCACCAGGACAGGGGCTGGGCACCAGGACAGGGGCTGTGCTCACTGGTGCCATTTCCCTTCAGCAGGGCACAAACACGAAAATGTGCCGCAGCAACCCCCGGGACAGGCTAAGCAGCAGTGCAGCTCAGAGCCTCCGCACGCTGCATCTCTGCTATAGAAAGTGCAGGGATGCTGTTAAACCTTGCTGGAGCAGGGTGAGTGTGAGTTCAGAGGCTGTAGGCAGCATCTCCCCCCAATCCCCAGCTCCCTGCTCCCCAGCAGATCTGCCCTCCTTTGGAGAGGAGAGCATGATCTCACTCCAGAGGAATTTCCTCTGTGGGAAACACTGGAAAACACTCTGGTGCCTTGAGACCACCTCCTGGAGCAGAGCCTTCTCCCCAGCCGGCTGCCAGATGGGGCTGGAGCACCCCGAGGCATTCGAGGGGTAACCACATCACTGGGAGTCACTGCCAGTCCAGGGATTTATGCTTGGCTTGGAAAAGTGTGACCCCAGATCTCCTGCTCATGTGTCACCAGCAGCTGGCGGGGCTCAGCCCCTCACACAGCCCAGAGAAGCGGCTGTGGGCAGAGAGGGATGGAGGGGATAGAGGGAACGGAGGGGACATTTCCATGCTGGCATTTGCAGCTTGTCAGATCAGCTTGTGCTTTCTTATGTGAACAGCACAGCAAAGGCTTCCCACTGCGCCCAGGGTGGGAAAGCTTTTCCCCAGAGTAGTTTGCAAAGACTGGCTGGACCAAATTATTCTTCTCATCATGAATGCCTCTCTCTGAGCCACCTTACCCATGCAGATACTCAAATGTTATAAATATGAATGAATGCATCTTGTCTCGGGGTGTCTCGTGGTAGAAGCCATTTTAGGAGCACTGGGAGGGTGGAGGGAAGGAGGGAATACAATCGAACAGCCCTGCTTGCATCTG
Source organism: Platysteira castanea (assembly GCA_013397175.1). Classification (NCBI taxonomy): domain Eukaryota; kingdom Metazoa; phylum Chordata; class Aves; order Passeriformes; genus Platysteira; species Platysteira castanea. Next base: position 676,674 of record VYXC01010855.1, read on the forward strand.
TCCTATTCCTCAGATGACAATTTCCCTCTCCCAAGAGCACCACAGACTAGAGGCACTCACAGATTATAAGTCACTCAGTCTTCTGCTTTGCAAAATTAGCTTTCTTAGCAAGGAAACAAAGGATTTGCTGTGTTGGATCAGGCTACCGACATTGCTGCTGCGGCATCCAAGCTCTGGCACTTGAGAAACACGGCAGCTCTCCCTCCTCTGGCTGTGCTGGCCAAGTCCCTGCCTGGGGAGCTGCATACCCAGCCAGAGATTGCTTCCAGATTGACACAAAAATTCATCCGAAGCTCAGGAGCAGGTAGTTTAACTTCTCTCCTAATTTTGTCATCTTACAGACCCACAAATGGCCAACATTATTTAGTCCTTTTAAAAACTCAGCCAGAACGTTTATCTCAATAAGGGCCTTCGGCACTGCCCTCCATAAAGCCGACTGCAAACCACATAAAAGGAGGGTTTCTTTTCACTCGTTCAGAATTTACTGCCCTGCATGGTTTACTTTACAGCTGTTAGCACAATGAAAGCTTTTGTAAGGAGAGGATGGTGCTGGGGAATGGGGCAGGAGCTGCCGAGGAGAAAGATAACAGTCTGTGGCTAATGCAGGGCTCCACATGCCCAGCCCGACGGGAGGACCATAACTCATAACACATTTAATGGCACAGGCGAGGAGAGGGACTGCTGAGCGTCCCCCAGAGGGTCACACACAGCCATTCCCACCAGCTCTGGCAGCGGGTGATGGAGCGGAGAGGGTTCTGTGGGGCTGCACCCGGCGGGGAAGGCAGCAGCAGCTTTTAATCCTTCCCCTCTTATGCAAAGGAGGGATGGAGGGGGCTCTGGCCCGGGCAGAGCCTGCAGTTCCCCGTGGAGCCAAGGAGAAGAGTTCACAGCCAGGGAGAAATATTAAAGGTGATGCAGAGCGCTGTGTCTGCAAACACGGGCTGAGCAACCTGGGAAATGCCAGTGTCTGACACGAGCAACAGCCTCTTTTCTCCTGACCTTTAACTCCTCCTGGCCCAAACCAGAGCACACCAGGCACGTCGCTGTGTTTTACAAAGCCTCGGATCAAACGCGCAGCCCAAGGCATGGAGAAGAGGTTTCTTTGGGGATGAGCAGACGTGGGCTGTGCAGCAGCAGCTCTGCCTCGTCTCATCCTGGAAATGCTGGCACTGAGGTGGCACCAAGAAACCTCCCTCCTCCTCCCCAGAGCTGCTCCAGGGGCTCCCTGACTGCAGCACTTGGAGTAAGGGAAGGAAGGAAACCTTCCCAGCTGCACACAGATGGGAAAACTTGGTGTCTCCAACCGGCACAAATCCAATCTCTAAGGCAAAATCAGTGTCCTGGCTCTGCAGGAGTGCTGCTCATCTTCGTGCAAAAGGCAGGGCAGTTGTTTGGAACAGGGTGAGAGTCCATGTGCCCACACAACACTGCATCACACAACTCCACATGGACAGCAACAACTCCACACGGACACACGGGACACCGGCTGGTCCCGTGCGAGGAAAATCCCGGAGCCCTTGGAGTGTCTGTGCTCGGGTGTGTGGTGACACACAAGCTGTGTGAGCCTGCCGGCGTCTCCACGTGTATTTTTCACCAGCTCCAATCTCCCCACGAACCCAGAGTTAAATGCTGAGAATGCTCTCTGCCATCTTTTGTGAGCTGAGAACCAGGAACGTTGCATAAATCATTATTCTTGCTAATTACCAGGAAACATCAAACAAGACAAGCATTTTACTCCTCATCACTGAATTTTGTTATGCTAATTAGAGTTGTATAAGCTGTTGCTATTAAACCTGGAGAGTCAGAAAAACATTTGCATTAATACCCACAAAGCTGCATCAAAACCTAGTTATTAGTATTTCAATGAGGTTCAGGTTACAGAGAAGCTGCTGCCATTTCAGGGGCTGGTTTGTTGTTTTTAAATCCTGCTGTGAGAGAAAATATAAATAAATGCAGGGTGAGACCTCATGCAGACAATACTCCTTTTATATGGGGAATTAAAAAAATAAGGAAACTTTGATCAGGAGGAGATATAGAAGTGAGGGGGAGAGGGAAGGCAGAGCAGTGCAGAGATTTTGGTGCCCTGCACATGGTTGGGGCTGCACCGACTGTGGGTGTCAGGCTGGGAATGCTTTGTGGATTTCTGAGTTGCTACTGCTCCCAGATGCTTTTCTTGATCTGGGTGGTTTGGGTTTGACTCCCTGGAAGGCAGCTGGGAAGAGGAGCTGGCTCCTGCCTGCCTCCGTGAAAATCCTCTGAGTTTGCCTTCACCTACACCTTGGGCATCCCGCTGACACCGGGAGGATGGGGGACAGGATTTCCGGGTACCAAAATGCACACACCAAGCCACACGTCTAAACCTTGTGGGGAACCAACCCTGTAACAGGAACTGGCAATTCCTTCTTTTTAGTGCCAATCACAGCAGCCGAGTGTTTCATCTGAAGATCTCACAGCTCTTCAGAAAGGCAAATTATTCCCCCATGTGCCCCTTTAATACAACAATTATCACCATTTGATGCATCAAATGCCTCTGAAAAAATTAGGGGAGTCCAAACAGGCGGCTTGTGAGCAAGGGAAGGGTACTTAACCCCTGATACCTGAGTGCTGGAGTTTCATTTTGGTGAGCTGTTCACAAAGGCATGCTCACATTGATGATTTCCATCATGTGGAGGTGCTGGTATTGAGCCCATATGATGTTGCAGCAAACCTTGTCCTGCACTGGGAGGCTGTGACAGGTTCATACACAGCGCAGGGAACCCGTAGGGGAGGGAGCTGGGGTGTAATTCAGGTTGGGAGCATCTTTATCGCAGAAAATGCCATGGATGCTGGAGCTGGGTAAGGGGCACTGTGCTTCTCTCCAGACACTCGGAGTGGGCGGCATCCACTTGCAGGTTCCCCAGCCCCTTGTTTCAAACCACACAACTCCCTTTGCCTGGCATTTATCCCTCAGTAAGGAGCAGACCTTATTGACAGCTGAGTGCAGCTCAAAGCACACATCTGAGCTGTCTCCGTGACCCAAGCACTGTTCTATTGACGGCGGGACAAGTTATCTCTTTTTAGTGTCCATTTGTCAGATCCCTAGAGAGGGAGAGCCATTCACTCTCTCACTGTATATTTCTATCAAAGAAATAAAAAAATAAAGGAAAGAAAAGCAAGTCCTGCCTTTTCCCTTGCTGGTGGGAAGTGCAGGAGGATTGAGCAGTGGTGTCCAGAAGCGGTGTCCCGGTGATGACGAATCACAGCGGCAGCACCCGTGCTCCATCATTTTGCCGATGTAGAGGAATGTGGATGCACAGCACAGGCCATCCAACATCTCCTTGCTGCTGGCCCTGAGCTGGGGGATGCTCCAGGTGGGGTTTCCAGCCCAGGCTCACATCCTCTCAGCACAGACCCCATCACACGCTTGCTGCGCACCCTCAGCATCCTTTCCAACTCTGGGGAGTATCAGGTGCTTCTCTCCAGCCTCAATTCCTGCTGCATCCATGGAAGTAACCCATGGCTCCCTGGCCTCCAGAAGCTGAGGTTAAGGTCTCACTCTCTCTATCTCTACCAGGATCACTGTTTGAAGAAGAGCCAAACACAAGACAGGTGCCAGCACCCCCCAGTCCCACTCTAATGCTGCATCCTCCCTAATCACAGGCAGATTAAAAAGAAATCCACATCAGCCACTCTGCAGAAAAGAGAACTCTAAGAAGGATGAGGAAAATGAAGACACTGTGAAATGCAATAGATGTCAACTTCTACTTATTTTTTAATTTCATCTCTTACAAGCTTTTTGGAAGCTAACATGATTAAGTTCTTCACACAATTTATTAGCATCGTGTTGGAAATCCAGCAGTATATTACACTGTCTGAGTAATCCAATTAGTAAAATGTATTTATTTAACCAGAATATTAGCTGCACACAATCCCAAATGAAGTAAAGTCCCTGATCCTGGGGTTCCTCTTACTTCCTGGAATTCATTTACTGGCTACAGGAAGGCTTAGTCTAATGAAATAAATATCATCCCTATGTTTTTGGAATAGTACAAGAAAACCAATCTTGCTGCTCAGCTAACTGCTGCTTTTTTTTCCCCCCAGCAGATACCAATGGCACACAGATTTCACAGCAGCATAAAGGTTTTTCCAGCTCTTCCACCTTCTTCTCACCCCAAACCTAAGAACTTGCCCAAACCCCCGAAGCCCACCTGGCTCCCCATTTCTTACAACTACCAAATCGTTCCCAAAATTAAGAAACCCTTTTTTTCTTTTTTTCATTCAGCAATCCATGTGCAAAAGTGAGCCTCGTACTTCTTTACCCTGATTTGAAAGAGCTTTGAAATAAAACCACTGTAGGAAGTGAGGGCTCTCCAGCACTTTTTTCCCTCCTAATGAAGGAGCTGAGTGACAGCCCCCGAGGCGGGAGGCCTGAGGTGCCTCAGCAGCATCCCTGCCACGCTCACGAGCTGGCCTGACTCAGTGCCGAGCTACAGGGACTGTGCTGGGAGTGCAGACAGACGTGTGACAGTTTGGGGGGTATTTTAGTGATTACTCTAATTTTTTTAACTCCCTTCCCTCCCTGCTTGAATTTTGTTACTACCTTGGGTGCTCCCAGCTCCTGACACCACAGCATCCCCACCCGGAGCCCCCAGCGCAGCACTGGGGTGGCTGTCCCAGCCTGTGGCATCTCCTGGAGGGGAGGTGAGAGTGCCAGGCAGCTGCCAGCGGGAGAAGGGGCAGGGCTCAGCCCAAGGAGCGGCCTGCTGTTGACCGACGGTATTTCTCCAGAGCTGCTACTCCAGTTTATCTTGGCTTAATTAATTATCTTCCCCCACGAGCAGCAGTGGGAGGCGCAGCCAGGAGCAGCAGCACGGGGGTGGTGCAGGGAGCCCAGGGCTCCGCTCTGCCCATGGCGCTGCCCTGTGACCCCGGCACTGGGGGCAGCTACTGGCACTTCCCCTGGCCATGAGTTTGGACCTGAGGGGAGCTGCAGATGGAGTTGGAGAGCTGCAGGCACCCTCATCTCCCCCCACCCAGACTGAGAGTGGAAATAAAAACCTCAGGGCAGTGCAGCATCCTTGGATGTGCATCCCAGGCACCTCAAATCTGGGATTTTGGGAGTTGGTACATGCCAGATGCCAGCAGGAAAAGGCACAGAGGGGATGGCTTTGCTTTACTTGCTCATAACCCCTTTTTCTCACAGCTCGTGGAGCAGGACTCCACTCTCCATCTCCAGCAGCACCTGTGAGATACCTCTGAAAGCCTCAGTGGCAGAGCTGGGTGGAGAAGGAAGGGACTAATGGCCAGAGTCAATAATAGACATCATTCGTAATGTGCCTCCAAAAAATGAACGTCCTGAGGCAAAGGAGCTAATTTTGTGTTTCCTCTCAGATCCTGCCTGAGCGCAGGGGAAGTGCCTGTGCCAGAGACTCACCCGGGCTCAGTGTGCCAGTCCTGTGATGCTCATTCACATGCAGAGAATTTGAGAGAGATCCTCCCATTAATGCAAACAGGAATTACCCATGTAATCTTGGGATTAGCAGAGCCCAAGGAATTATTTACATTTCCTAAATGAGGGAAACTGTATCAAGTGGGTAAGGCAGAGACAGGAGCTGAGGTGCAGGAGAGTGACTCTCTCCCTGCGTCTGCAGGAACCAGCATCCTCTGCTGTCTTGAGAACAGGTTCACCTGGGGTTGCACAAAATATTTGGTGTGTTTGGACAAAAGCTGCTGCTGAGGTGCCAAGCAGACAGACTGACTTGGGCTCATGGCCAGGAAGGGAGGCGTGCAAACCCCAGACCCCAAATCCTGCCTGCAGATCTTCCCTACATCACAGGGTGCAGCTCCTCATCCTCCACCAATGATTACAGCAGCAATAGGAATAATTAAAACCAGTTTTTTATTCTTTCATTTGATTTCTCTTGCAAAGTCTCTCTCACAACCACCCAAGTCCCCCTTGGCAGTGCCCGGTGTGACTGCTGGCTGGGGACACAGACCTGCTCCCTCCTGCGTCACACAGGGCGTCCCTGTCACTGACTCCACCATCACGCTCTGAAACGGGGCTCCAACCACCCAGAGCATTCACCGCATGCTGCTTTTCACTCCTCCCTCCTCAAAAGCCACATTGAGAGGCAGCAGAACCCACAGAGCATCTTCTCCCAAATCCTATAATACCCACTGTAATCACAGCAACAACAACAACAACAGTTGCAATAACCCTCCATCCTTCACACACCAGGCGAGGAGTCAGACTCCATTTCCAAACTAAGACATCTCGTGTGCTATTCTCCCTCCCCTCCAGACTAATAGCTGACAATGTATGCCTTCCACATTAATGATAAGGGTTCAAGGGGAAAGAGACTGCTCTCCTGTTTCGCTGACATTACACTCTCCTATGTACCCACCAACATACCCTAAGGCAACAGAACTCGTAATAGGTTCCTCTAACTGCCTCCTGCATCAAATTTGACACCGGGTGCTTTCTTCTCCTTTCCCATCTCTCACCTTATAACTCTGTCATCATCATTGATTTTGACTTAGGGAGAGAAAAAAACCACCACCCAACCCTCTCCCCCTGCTCGAGCAGCACCAGGGTGGTGAAGCACAGCTGCTGTGGGGACCTGGAGCAGGGAAGAGGCAGCCAAGGGGGTTGCTTCTGTTTTTCCCAGGTCTCAGTTGTGAAGGGACTGAGGCAGCACACTGGGAGCGTTTGCTGCACCAAGCAGACAGAGTCTGCAGCCTCAGGACACCACTGCTGGCTCTGAGGATGCTTCCCAGCTTGCAAGCAGCACTGTTCAGGTGCTCCGTGACTTTTTGCTCTGGGCTTGTGATTCCTCTGAGGTCAGGATTTGGTAATTTTCAAGCAGAACTCCTTTCTCCTTCTGCCTTTCTTCTACAGAAAAGACAGCTGGAGTGATCTCTATCTCTGAACTGTGTCACTCTATACATTGAACCCTGCTCTGTGACCTCCCCAAATTCTCTGCATCTCTGCCTGCAGCAGAGGGGATGCCTGGCCCAGCAAGCTCCTGGGACTGGTGGTGGGAAGGAGCAGCTGCTGGATTCACCACGGAGAGGGGAAAGACCCTTCCCAGTGGCAGCCCCAGGATGGTAACAGGTATGTCCCATGGGGCAACAACTTCAGCTCAGTTCAGTTATCAGATGACCAAGGCTCTCAGAGAAGAGGGCCGGACTCCCATGGCAGCACCAGACACTTCCCAGCACAACCCTACCAGGAGAGACCTTGGACCAACTTCCAGCACTTCTGTTTTGCAGCTGCATCCCAAGATCTGCCTTCCAGGGACTGTAAGAGTGTTGGAAGGGGAAAGAACCTGTCAAAGCTCCCCAGCATGGGGCAGTCCTTCTTCCTGCAGCCCAGGCAGATCCTTCCTGAGCGATGTGGCTGAGCAGCCGGCTCCTCTGTCTGGTTTCCTCACAGATCCACAGCAGTGAATCCCCAGAGTGCGTCTGACCCGCAGCTGGTGTTTTCTTTGATTTATGTCAGAGCCTATTTATGTCCCCTGCTTAAAACAATCCAGTTCGTGTCAGCAGTAAATGAAACTGTGTACCATCCAGCAGCTGTTTGGCTGCTACCTGAAATGAGTTTCTCTCCAGTTCTTATCATGAAGAAATCCTTTTAATCATCAAAACTGCCACAGCTGCCTTGGAGCTGCGATGGTGTGGTGATTTTAACAGGGGAAGGCACATTGCAAGCCAGGGCCATGGAAAAAACCCTGGAATTGGAGGTGATTTTCTCTTCCAGGGGTGCAGTCACTTTGGGCACAGTGACGGGTTTAAATGAGGGTCCTTGGCTGCAGAGACCAGTTTGGTGTGGGCCTGGACACCCATGTGACTTATTTGGGGCTGTAAGGGCCGGAGTGGGCCCAGAGACTGCCTCTGGGGTTCTTACCAGTGGCCCAAGCAGGTCCTGAGTTTGGAAAACACCAGTGGTCACTAAGATTTGCTTATTTTGAAGATCCCACTACTGATATGGCCATTAGAGCCAATAAGGACCAGGTCAGGGAGAATCCAGATGAGCTGGACTCTGAATCCGTGCTGCAGCTGCTGCACCCTGACAAGTCTCCTAACGAAGGATTTAACTAACGAGGCTGCTGGCAGAGAGCGCCGATGCTGCACGAGCAGCAAGGAATATCTGCCCACAGCTATTCTGAATTCATTAGGGAGGATGGCAAGAGCTGGGCTGCTGCACTCGGGGACACAGCGTGAGGCCACATAACCTGCTCGTCCCACCAAAAACTAATGATCACAGCTTGACTGGCGAGGATCAGGCGCCTGCCACGCGCTGCTTGCAAACAAGCTGCAGACCAAAAGCAATTCGGAGGAATTATTTGGGAAATAATTGTAAATAATGAATGAATGGATGGAGAAAACTGCAAGCTGTTTACAGATAACTCGCCCGCGGAAAAGAGCTGAATTTGCCGAGTAGATGATTCACTATTGATTATTTCCCCAGCTCTAGCTGTAACCTTATAAAGCATTAATTAAGACAAGTCTTCACAGTTCAGCATATTCTAATCTGCTCCAGGTCTCAGGAGCTCAGCAGTGCCCTCCTGGAAGGAAACCTGGAGGTTCACACCCTGCCTGGGTGGAGAGGAGGAGGGGGGACCCTGAGGAGAGCCCAGCACCACCCCAAACCCAGCCACGTTCCCAACAGCTGCTGTGAATATTGCAGCAGGCTGCAGGTTGGGACTGGGGAGAACCTGGGCACAGCAGGGGAAGGCTGGATCCTACCTGGCTGCTGGCTGGATTTCAAACAGGACAGCTGCCCCTTGGGATAAACCCTTTAAAGGCAGCCAAGGCAATCTGGCTAACCCACTGAGGCTGCCCTCACATGACCTGTTGCCAAGTCTGCCCCGACAACAGTACTTAAACATGCCCCAAAGTGATGCTCTGCAAATGCCCCCTGTGCCACCCAGCCCTTCAGGGAGTCTGCACTGTTCCCCCGGCCTCAGCTCAGACAGACCCGGTACTGGGGGTGCCCAGAGGTGCAGAATTCCCAGGGTTATGAGTGGCATGGAATGTGGGAGAAAATGGGCCAGTTTTTGGAGAAATTCTCTGCTCCCATGGTTTGGGAGTTCACAGCAGGACCCTGATAAGCTGTCAGAATATTTGCCAGGAGAATGCTGTGGCAACTCCAGAGATGAGCAGCTTATTACAGCGTGCTGGGCCCTGGCTGCTGTTTATTAAACATATTTATCAGACATATTTATCAACTGCACCTATCCCTGGATGCGCTGAGCGATGGCAGGCCCCTGGAAATGCAAACACCCTGGCAGGGCCTGGCACCCCTGGGCACATCCTGCTGACACGAGCACGGCTCCAGCCTGCGCTGAACCAGCCTCCAGCTAATGAGACACAGGGCTGTGTCTGGGTAATGCACAGACACGAAAATCCAGCAGAGCAATCTAATCCAGCACAGCAAGGCTTTTGGTTCCAACCCCAGCGGAATATGGGATGCGGAGCCAAAGGGGCGAGCTGTGGCTCTCCAGCTGTGCTCCCTGAGGTGGATCTGCAGCCTCGTTTTCTTGGCAGAGCCACCGAATGCCCTCCCCACCCCATCACTCCAGGACTGCTGGCCCAGCTCTTGGCAGGCAGGAATGTGCCTGCTTTCCCCACATCCTGAAGAAATGAGGACGTGATAACCTGGCACCTAACTGAAGTTAAAACACTCCACCTTTCAAGCAACTGATTAGCTCAGCATTGCCCAAAGCATGTTTGTGTCATTTCTGGATGCCTTGGAATACGGGGAGAGCACATTAGAATCAGCATTAAGCAAGCCCAGTACTCGACTGATTTTTGTTCTCATAACTTTCTTTCAGAAGGAAAAAGCTCAGGCAGTAAAATTTTAACCAGCAATGAAATCCAGGCAACCAGTGACTCTGATCTTTCTATCCCACTTCCATGCTCACTGTGAACTACCACAGCTTTTCCCAAGATCTGTCCTCAGTTCCCATTGGAATGGTTTGCCAGCAGAGACATCAGCCCCTTTCTGGCCACTCAGCACTATTTGGTGAGGTGCTCACTCAGCATCACATCGTGGCTGAGCCATGACCAGCTACGTGGGCCACACACAGCCTTAATTTGTCCTAATTTATGCACAAAAATTAAAAGGAAGATTCGAGTAAAAGCGCCTCTTTCCCCCCCATCAGATGCAATCAGCCACAAGCTGTGTCTCACAGGGCTGAGCTTCGAGGTAAAGTTACACTTGACCACTAACCAAGGGAAGATAGCAGGAGAGGAATTAAAAGTTCAAACAAAATAGAGCATAATCAGTTGGATTTGAGCAGCATGACTAGGCTCCTAATGATTTCAATGCTTTACAGGCTGTTTTGGGCATGTAATGGAAATTATTTCACATCATCAACTTTGCAAGAAAACCTTGTCAGGATTGCAAATATCTGAAATAATCATTTGAAGGACACACAGCACAACATCTGATTTCTCCTGATTCAGGTGCTCGAGGTGACCACACGCAAGCAGATAACACATCATTCACAGCTGCATTGCTTTTTACACACACAAACATGGAGGGAGCATCTTTCCCTGCCCAGTAAATCCTTTAGCAGCATCCAAAAAGGGGAAGGAAATAAACCTGAGGCTGCAAACTGCTCTGCCAGCCCTCGTGCCCCGTGTGATCCCCCAGGGCAGCAGTGGAGCTGACTGAGGGCTCTGCTCTGGCTTTGGCTGAGCCACAACCAAGCCAGGCCAGCCCACCTCCTCCCAGGCTGGTCCTGCACAGCTCAGCATCAAACACATAAGCAAATGTCTCTCGTGGATATCATCTGAAGGAAAATCCCTACCTGCTCTTGACTCCTTCAAGGGCTTCCTGGTAAGGCCTTAGCTGGTGGTTTGTCCTTTGCTGGAAGACATGAAAAACAAAGAACAAGGGCTTGCCAAACTGCAGTTGAGTTAGAAAGGATGAAATGCTCCTATATGGGGAGAAAAGATGCATTTCATGTTTAGTTTCTTTACTCTCATTCATTTCCTCTTCTCCTTTCACTCATTGCACACCATCGACACTTAAAAACTTGCAAAATTCTCTCCACCCAGTTTATTTTATTTTGCCAATCATCAAACCCTTCCCTCTCCATGAGCAAATGTATTGCTAATTAGGACAGAGGAGCAGATTAAGTTCAAATGAGTAGGTCTCCTTGTTGCTTTCCCTGCCTCTCTTCAACCCAAAAGTCAATGCAAATCTTTTGGGGAATTCAAGCTAATTTTCATCAACACAGATAAAATGCAGTCCTGAAAAAAGATATATCAGAATCAGAAACTGTGAGAAAAGAGGATTGAGGCAATGAGTGCACAGAAAATGGGGATGCAAAACACGTGTGTGTATTATCCAAACTCTGAATTTCCTGGCCAAATCTGTTCTGGCTGGTGAAGGGCAGAGGTGCACCAAAGTTGGTTTGTGTGTCCTCTCTGCTACAGACACTTCCACAGAACATCCACGCAGTGCAGACAGGCTTGGTAGAGTTTATGGTGATGTAAAATGATGCTGCATCTAAATGTTCTTATTTAAAGGAGTTTCAAGAGAAACTGGAGGATAAAACCTGCAAAAGCTTCCCTGAGCTCACACCGTGCTTTATTTGCCCCAGTTCTAAAACTGAGCTCTGCCATCAGGTGTGATCCCATTATTTAGGGGAAAAGCCACTGTGCACATGTCCAAGCATGGGACACCCGCAGGAAAGCCCCTCTGACTTCTGGCTGAGGACCCTGGTCACCATCCCCTCAGCACACTGAGAAATGTGCCAGTGGTCAGTGCAACCAACCTGCTGCCCAAAGGAGATATCCAGATCTAAACCCTGCCATGAAACAAGTACCTTGGCATAGGAGAGAGCTTTTTGCACCAGATGGACCCCCTGGTCTCCTGGTAAATCCAGTTCTTAGGCTTTGCCACAAAGAGGCTTAAAATTAATTAGCAGATTTTTTTTTTTTAAGAGTTCTGCATACAAGGAGGGTGAGAGAAAGGACATTCATTAGTAGCTTTTCAGTGCTTACAGGCCAAGATGAGGATTTGCAGTTTGCGACAGAGTTACTTTCAAAACTGGCAATTTCAGAGTGTTAAAGGCTTGCAGATGAAAACATTCCCAACTTCCCCAGAAAGATAATCAGGAAGGGGGAGATGTTCCGATTTTCTAAAGGTGACCACTTTTACCAAAAATCATCTGCCCCCTTTGGTCTTCCAAGGAGCAAACCACCACAACCTCCAGCTACTGAGAGCTGATTCAGCTGCTGCTGCCCCTGGACAGCAACTGAGATTGTTCTGGGACAGCACCTGCCACAGCTGCTCCAAAAACATGGGGAGATGGTGAGAAACCTGCCTAGTTAAGCAAATCGGTCGAAAATATACTCTTCAAACACTTGCTCCCATGTTGATTCATTTCTTGGCCTTGACAGAATTATTTTGAAATGACAAATTGCTGGTGAGGCTTTGCGTGGAGTGGGGTTTTGAACCTGTGGTTTCCAGGAACTGCAGTTTTTCCCCCCTAAAATAACCCCATACGAGGTGCGTGCAGGGGATGGAAACCCTGCCAGCACAGCCCACCTTCCAGAGCACTCACCCTGGCCCAACCTCATCAGGCGCCAACCAGAGCCACCACCAACCCACAGCTTTAATTCACACCAATTTTATAATTCATCTTTCACAATTCACATTAATTTGCTAATAATTTTGAAAAAAATACAGCATTTGGGAGGACATATCCACCAGTTGAAGTTGTTTATCCAGCACTTCAAGTTTTTCATCCACTCCATTAGGCAAGAGATGGCCCACCAGTGCTGGAAGTGAAGCACCACAACGCCATTTAAAGTTATTTATCATCTCAGCCCTGTGCTACCTGCCAGGAGCTTACAGTGCCTGCCAGCACATGGAAGAGGAAGAAATGCATTAAAAAACACGGATGAGCAAATACTGTGCAATGCATGGTGGCACTGCCTGGTCTTCTTCAGTGTTTCCACAGGAAGGAGACCTGGTTCTGTCAGGCTGCTGCACTGCAACCACATGAGTGCTTTCCCTGGAAAAAAATTACCAGTTTGTGCTGCATTAGCAGCACTATCCTTGACTTCTTTAGCTTTTGGCAGCTCCTACAAGTATTAATTAATTTACAAGCCCCTGGTGACCAAACTCAAACCAAACAAGTTTTTCCTTGTCATAAACCCACCCTGCATGTACACAACAATCAGCAAAATCCCTGATTCTGCTAGAAAACACTCTAAACTTAGTCTTGCTTTTATTATGTGCTTTTTCTCTCTGCTTTACTACCTGATATTTCTGGGGAGATTCCTTTGGAAGGAGGCTCTTGTCAGTGTTTTGCTGACGGTGTTTTGGATCAGCTCTGAGCGGCACCGTGTTTAAAGCTCTGTCAGTCTGCCCGCTCAGCCATGCTCTCCCTTGTCTAGCTGCTCATGCAGCACCAAAAAGGAGAAATTTAAGGAGAGCTGAACTAGTTAGAATTTGAAATGTTGTTTTGAGGACTCAAGGAACTGGAAACACAGGAAAATCAAAGCAAAAAAAGGACTTAGTTTGTAAAAGAAGAAATCATTTGAGGTTGGTAAAGCAGATTGAAGACCTCCTCCTGCTCCAGGTTTGGTCTGAGATGGCACAGAAATTTAAATCTCATCCTTTAAAGCATTAGGAAGGGAAATCACATCTTTACAGGACTTGAGATTGCACCAGTATTTGGAAAGAGAAGTTCACGTGAAAAAGGTGGGTTCCCAGGGCAGAAATCATTCCCCAGTCCTGCCAAGCCCCCAAGAAAAATATTGGGAATGCCTATAGCAACCTGCAGCACCAATGTTACTCCACTGAGCCAGCTCTTAATCTCAGTTTTCTATTCTGTCCTAACAAAAGTGGATTTCCTGTACAATAATCGGAGGATAGGAGAGATGGGGGTGTTTGCTCCAAGGAAAGGATAAAGAAGATAACATTACCAGGCTAGACTACATCCAACTGTAACTGTTCAAGTATTAAACCCATTTTCCCCATCAGGAGTATTATCCAACAACATGAGAAATACAAGCAGGAGAGAATATTCTCAAATGAAGGAATTGATGGCCAAAGCCTCAAAGTTTGATAAAATGCTTTTCCACTTCATGTCCTACAAGCTGTCAGCACTAGGATGGAAAAGAACAGAGCAGTAATTGCAAAGGACACTTCTTCTTTCTTACACTGTCTTTCTGTCTATAAGGCAAGAGGATGGCAAGTTAATTAATTATCTCCAGCATCAGTTTACTTGAAGATCTTTTTTTTCCAGCAGCGCATCAAAGGAGAGTGATAGAAGCCTTGATTAGAGGGATAATGAAGGAAATCTCTAATAGATTATATCATTTCTTGCTCATCTGCAGCCATTCACTGCTTCACAGGGCTGGGATTCACGTCTGGAAAATATCACAAGCATGTAAATCCACCTTCGATGCAAAATTTATGGAAAAATTCGAGTAATTGCATGTTTACCATATTTCTGTCAAAGGTCTGGGAAAAAAGATACCGGATCATCTCACTTGCTATAGAGCAGAGATTTTCCATGTGTCCTGTTAGGGTGTCTGACTACGTGAGGATAAATCCGTATTTTGAAGTCACATTAGATATGGAGAGAGAAAATTTATTGGATAATACAGAGCAGGAGGAGAGCAGAGAAGCGGGAGGAGAGCACACACTGATGTGTGGCTACGAGGGACAGTTTGATGTCCACCTTGTTATCTGTCCTCAGAAGCCTTTTCCTAACAATGACCATTAGCAGGGGTCACAGGTGAAGTGTTTTATCTGTTTTTTTCTCTCTTTCTAATCTTGCTTTCACTTGCAACACCGCATCTCACCCAGTCCTCGCTTCAGACCACCAGGAGCCTTTGGAGAGCAGATCTGGTTCCCATTGCAGAGCAGGAAACTTTGGTACTCCTGAGTCCCAGCTCTCCATCCCTGTCACACCAGTGCCCCCCAGTTTGCCTCTGCATTTCCAGTCCCTGGGGGATTTTGATGCCATTTCCCTCTTCCCAGGGCTGTGCACACTGCCAGATCTAACAGCGAGGGGAAATGAAGTGTCAGGTTCTGATGCACCGACACACCGAGCTGATTCCTATCTCACACTGATAAATCCCCAGCCATTCCCAACGAGTCCCAGTGGCACGTTTAAGCAATCCATTTCTTTTAAGATGAGACTGAAGATTCTCCCTGGGTGCTGTTTGAAGCTTAATAAACTATTGGTGGCAGCAGTTGCTCTGACCTTTAGATGCTCATGCACCCCAGCACCTACAGCTTGAGTGAGGGGTTGGACAAAGCACTGTGGTAACAAAGGGATTGTTAATTCCAGCAAAGAGCCACCCATCAGAGCCGTCCTGCCCTCTCACCTGCATCTCCACCACCCTGCTCTTGTCCTGGCCAACAGGTGTCACAGAGAGATGCTCCAGCCCTTGCCCTGAGCCTCTCCTGTCCCCCACAGCCAAGGGCCACAGTAAATGGTGCCATGCCAGTGAGCAGAAGCAACAGCAGAGGGGGACCAGGAAGTGTTTTATGGGGTTAAACATCCCAGTCTAGAGTAAAGCAATTTCCTTCGGTCTCCTGCCATTTCCTTGTGGGGGCTTATCACCTCCAGCTGGGACAATATAAAGGCCCATTTAATCGAGATCCATTTAACACTGAATCACGCTAACAAGATTACTTAGCCAGGGCTAATTCTGCATTTGCTGAAGTGCAGTATCCAGGGTGAGTAATCTCTGTGTGCTGGTGGCAGGTTCAGAGACACGTTAGCCACTGGCTTAGCATCCCAGACAAAACATGGAAAGCACATGGGGGACCATGACAATGAAATCGCAGCCCCTTTAGCCCATCGGGCTCTTTCCTTTCCCCTACTCAGTGTGATCAGTGTGGAGAGGGTTTCCTCATTACCCCATAGGATCCTAAAAGGGGAATTATTTTCTTTGTCCTCACAAGCAGCTGAGCAGGCAATACAGCAAAATCCTCTTCAGTCATTATCTGTTAAGTGCATGGCATCCTTTTGTGAGTTAAATGACACAGTATTTCTTGCATGAGACTGAATTCAAAAGGTTTTGCCTTCCATCAGGAGATAACTCAAGATTTGAGTGCTAATTGAATACATTTATATGCACACAAGTGATAGGCATTCATACAATTTTTTAAAGTAGATTCTCACCATTCAGTCATTTAAAAATATAGCACTAAGGGCTCTATTATTTATGATTATTAAATCACAAATCTGAGTAGCAAAATACTTCACTCAGGGAAAATGTGAAGAGGTTGTTTCAGAGGAAAAATCTCCTTTCCAGAACTCATAGAACATCATCGCAGGAGGATGCTGATAACCAATACTGTTTTACAGCTAGGGCTCTCCAAGTGACTCACCCAGGTAAATGGATTAATCCTAATCACCCCTCCAAGTGTTCCCAAATCCTCCAGATGGTCAGAGCTGAGACTGACGTGTTTTGGGGAGCTATTAACTTTCTTGTACACCCTGACTCATTATGCCGTCAGTGAAGGGTTTGGGACATCCCCATCATTCCCTCCTTGCTTTCAGAAGATGGGTCTTGTTGTCACTTCAGGGGGGATTCATCTCACCTGGTGTCAGAGGTGCACAAGATGAGTGCCTGTACCGGAGTGAGTCTCTTAAATGTGTAAGTGGAGAGAAATTGCAGTGATTTGTCTGACCTATTTTAGGCAGCCACCTCCAGATGAGAGCAATTGCCTGCTGGAGGTGCCTATTTCTCTCCATTGATGGTAAATGAGCTCTGAGTGCTCAGTGCAGATGCCGAGACCTGGGTGCCATCAGGTGAGATGGATCCTATCCACAGTAATTGCAGCCTTTCAGAAGGAGACGCACTTTTTCTTTTTTTTTTTTTTTTTCTTGTTTTTCCCTAAGGAGTTTATTTTAACCATTTGAGGAATTTTCCAAGTTTTCATTTCTGATGTTTGTGTCTTTTGGTCATTCTCCCCCTTTGGGCAGGCAGTTCTCAAGCCATGGCAGCTGGGCTGTTACAGGTGGTGGTGTGCGAGCCCTGGGTCTCTCCTTCCACAGCACAGAGCAGGACTCATGGTTTTGTTTTGCAACCCTGCCCAGAATATCTTTCATTCAGGGTTCACCCTGTCAGAAATGGTTCTCCATAGGCTGTGTGCAAGCTCTTCTCTAGTGTGAAGGACACTAGCTCAGGCAGGGCAGAAGGACAAGACCAGAGATGACAAGGTGACCTCCAGAGGTCCCTTCCAACCTTGTGGAACAACCCTGGCTGCCTCATGGTTCCATGAAAAAGGAAAAGCCCTCCAGGGCAGTGTCTTCCCAGCCAGTATGGAGATCTCCATGCTCAGGGTGCTGCTGGGGACATGTTTATCCCTTGGAAACACCCAGCCCCTCAGCACTGCTGGGCAGGTGCCTTCAGGAAGTTTTAATATATAAAAAAAATCACTTAGGGAGCTGGGGGCCTTTAGGGTACAGCAGCAGCTGGACAAAAGTCTTCATTACTGTCATTTATGTTCAGATTTCTTTTCACTTGAATCCAGCCCACATCCCGTTCTCAAGAAGGGACTTAGACCCTCAGAAAGCTGAACACCCCCTGACAGGGGGTCTCAGCCCCAGGTGGGCACAAGCCTGCTGTGTGTGGTGCTCCTTCATGTGCCTCATGTCCATTAGTTCCAGGAGGAGCCGAAATCCTGGCATCAGAGCTGGATCCTGGCCAGGTGTTGAGGTGACTTGTGAAACTGGGGTTTCTGCTGAGACTTCTTACTTCATTTTTTATTGCAGTCTAGACTCAGACCAGACATTTGCACCCCTTCCTCCCTCCCTCCCTCCCGTTACACTCAGGTACTAAACCATGCCCGTGGTCTCTGCACACTGGGAAGGGGGTTTGCTGGTCAGCTCTGCACAGGGAATTCACTTGTTTGACATCCACCACCTCAGTGCCTGGGAAATAACCAAACAGGTTTTGAAGTCTCATAAGTGAAACAGGCAGGCGTGAGGAGAAACATGAGTGTCTGAGGTTTGTTTCCTTGAAAAACAAGGCATTCAGTCAAAACATTCAGCTGCCCTCGTGACTTCATCCTCAACATCTGGAAGCACCAACATCTTAAAATCTACCTCAAAAATATGTTCAAGTCACACTGGAAATTCAAGAGACTCCCTCTAGCAAGTGCTGAGGTTTTCTCCAGCTTTAGAAAACCAAAACACATCCCAGTCACATTCCTTCAAAGAGCAGTCCACTAGCCAAGGGGTTGGACTGTGCAGACAGCCCTGCGCCTTGGAAATTTTGGAAGGAGCTGAGAGTCTTGAACTTGATTTCCAAGAAAGAATTTCCAAGCATTTTCCAATTTTAATGGTGCCTAAAACAAGTACACATATGGTAAAGGCACAGACTAGCACTCCACAAGTTTGAACCCAAAGTTTTCTTTCCCCAAGTTACCTTTTCTGAACCTCTCAAAAATAATCTGCTGGCTGCAGGTTGCTCCACCGCTTGTTTTGATGTCATGCCATTATCTCTAATTGCTGGGGTTTGAAAGGCTTCAAGTCCTGCCTCCGTGCGTTCCAAGCAGGTGCCACGGTGTGACAACCGCCCCTCGTTGTCACACCTGCTGCTTGGGCAGCAGTGCCTGACCACAGAGGCAAAGCGTCTTCTTCCCAGCAATAACACCAAGCAGACTCCATGGGAATCGTTATTAACTCGCCTTTAATTACCAGCTAATTTCCTCCTGCATAGCCAGCAATTTCAAGCTCTGTGGAAAGTACAAGGAAACCATAACATGGCATTTCCCTGCAAAAGGAGTGTAAACAAACAGGCAAAATGCAGAGATTCGAAGGAGAGGGATGTATTTAAATATTCCAAATAGAACAAACTGAGAAATTTTCCCCCAGAAAAAAAGCAGAAACCTTTTTTTTTTAACTTCCCAGCTAAATATTTCATTTTTAAAGCCATCCAATTTTGCTAAGTTATAGAGAGAACCTTGTGAGTGTTTCTAATAGGAACTGCCTGCACCTAAAATATGCAGAGGTTACCACCTCTCCGTAATAAGCTGGTGCTGGAGGTTGTTCAGCAGCTCCTGTGCTGCTCAAACTGTACTTAGCAGCTGACAGACAGCAAGGAGAGCTGGAGGAGCGTGAAGCCTTGTTAGTGGCAAGGTTTTCCCAGCTGAGGCTCAGCCACGCACTGATTGGCAATTCCGAGCACGGAGTTTGTCCCGGTGGAGCCTCCATATGTTTCTTCCCCTGGAGGAGCGATGAATGTCAATTCACCCCTTGGGGTGCGTCAGGCGAAAACCCTCCTGAGGGTGAAACGAGAGCTGACAGCAACCAGCCACAGGTGCGCCGGCCAGCTTCCACCCACCGGCCGGCTTTGCCAAGGCTCGGGGAGAAAACGGGGCTGTGTCTGTTGTGTCTCCACGCACAGCACTGCTGAGTACATGCCCTCTCTCAGAATCAGCTGTATGGAAATGAGAACGAAGGTAATGTGCTCTCACATCCCCCAAAAGTGGGAAATGGATGTTTGTGCTGGTCGCTCATCAGCAGGGATTTCCCCAGGGCTTGTGGTAGTGCCCTGACAGTGTGACAGTCGTGGGGAATCGACAGCTCCATCCCGTTCTGTCCACCCAAACACAGTGCAACACATTTCCCTCCCTCGTGTCCATTTCTCATCTCAGCCACTTCCTCAGAGCATTCTGCCAGCGGCTCTTGACGGGCTTTCCAGAACTTAATTAAGCTTCAAGACACCTCAGTGAAGATGACTAATGTAATTAGGTGAATCTTGCAGATGAGTAAGCTGAGGAGAGGTGAGATCAAACAGCAGAATGATGGAGGAACTGTTATCCGATGGCAAAATTGGTCACAGGGCACAGAGACCTCATCCCTGACATCCTACAAAAATCACTGCCTTTCCCTCCCCATGTCTGTAGCTGATTATGCCATTATTTTCTCCCAGAAAGGGTAGTATGGACCACTGTCTTAACAAGAAAATAAATTTCTTTTGACCAGAAGGCATCAAGGTAGATCTGCTCTCTGTGTCACACTGTGCCTGTGAAAGCACAATAAGGGACACTCTCACCCCTACTAGGTTCAGCAGAAAGGAGGGAACAGAGAAAGTTTATTTACATTTTACATGTTTTATAGCGTTCTCAACTCCACAAGGGATTGGAGAACATGCCACTTCCTCCTCAATCCCACTGGAGAAAAAAGATGCTCATCAAACTTTCTCTTATCACAAAAGGAATGAAAACAGAATAGACGGTTAAATAAACATTGGCTATTGTTTACATAAAACTGTGTGAAAATTCTTTGACTCCAAGGTTAAAACAGAAGGTTTAGCAAAAAACAGGGCAACATCACACAGGGGTGTTTCTTGCAAGTGTCAAGTCCTCAGTTATTATTATATTAAGCTGGGGTCTGAGTTTATATATAACATCCCTGGAAATGTCCAAGGCCAGGTTGGATGGGATCCTGAGCCACCTGGTGTGGTGAAAGGTGTCCTTGCCCACAGGAGGGAGTTGGAATGAGCTGAGCTTTAAGGTCCCTTCCAAGCCAAACCATCTATGGATTCTATGATAATTCTGCCTGCACATGAAATGATATATTTTATTATTAATTAAGGTGACAGGAAGATGTAGTCCAGCGGCTTCTATCAAATAAACTCTCTGAAATTACAGTAACTGTATAGATTGTATTCAAATCATTCTCAGATTGTCTGGGTGTGTCCTAAAAACAGTCTGTGATGAGATTTCTTTCTTTAATTTCAAAGTAACCTGGAAGAATGATTAAAAGGAAAACCTGAGTCTTGCTACAACCTGAAGCATGACTTGTGCCATAAGTTTAAAAGGGTTAATATGGACTTGAAGATGAATATGCACCCAAATCCCTCCATGACTGGAGCCTTACTAAGCTGGACCATTCACTGCAGTCTTTTTTCCTATAAGCTGAAGTCTAGAATGACATATAGGGGTGTACTTCATTAGAATGAAGTATTAGGGTGCAAAAGGGAATAAGATGGGAAATTTCCCAGCTTGGACTCGAGCTGGATCTGTGACATATCACCTTCCTGCAGGGACTGTCCTTCAAAACAGCCTTTCCCAGGAAGTTCAGCATATTCCCAGTGACTAAAGATCTCTTGCAAAGCGTTTTCTTCCTCTGTGCATGTATCCAAATGAGATTATGCTACAGTGTCCTAAGCATCGTGGCCACTCATCACACAAGGAGCTTGGCCCTGAGAGGCAGCGCTTCCAACATCATCTCCCATTCCAAAACGTGCAGAAGCCCTAGAGAAGAAATCACTCCTGTCACAGCTGTCAAGGAGCTTTCAGCACCTCCAGGGCTCTTGCTTGGCTCTGTGCTTGGCTCTGGGCTCCTGACACAGGCGCTGGGACTGTCTGGGAGCAGCCCAGAGGCCACTTGTTCTGGCAGATCACACTGCTGACTTCTCTTCCCACCCAGGCACTGGTGACAGCATCACCTGACACTCTTCCTAAATCTGCCAGAGGGGAATAAACCCACACGACTGTGGGAAAATTCTGGTGACACCATTTTCCTTTAAAACTCTTGTTTCCCAGTGCTGGGACTCCATGGAAAACTATGAAGTGATGGCAGCTCATGGGACCTCAGCCACGCTGATTTTTTTCTGTTTTGCTTCATCTGTTTCTTTATACTTCTCCGTGTCCCGAGTGACTCCGACACAGGAATTCCTGCTTTTCATTTTTCTGCTGTACAAGATGTCAGCAGATAACAATCCATGCTTCACTGGTGCCATACCATAATTGAAAGAGCCAGCCATACATCAGGCCCGGAGCCTGCAAACCCCATCAATAAGTACTCTATTACTTGGGCATAATTTTCCACCAAGCCCGGGATGAGACTTCACAGGCAGTAGGGTGATATCGCTGAACCCACACTTTGCTGCAAACTGGTTAAGAGAATGTCTACTAAACTGCAGTCTATTGTCACAAATTAGTTTCTCAGACAACCAGCATCTAGCAAAAAATGTACTTAATATGCAAAGCTGTCTGTTCAGATCTATCTCTTTTCCAGGGAAAACACCTCAGGGAAAAAAGAGCTGAAGTCCAAAATAACAGCACACGTTTCTTTCCAAGTCGGCATAGGCACATCTACACCTTCCTCCAGGAACAAATTTTTCCTGTGTCACCGAGAGGGTTTTTTTTTCTTGCTTGACTTATCGTGCATTTTCAGCATGTAAGAGAGACCTCCACAGCTTCTGCAGCCCTACAGATTGCGTGAGGGCACTGTGAAACTTGCTTGGCCTCTCTTTTTAGATTTAATTCTCTGAGCTTTTCCGTGGCATGTTAAGAATCAGCTTCCTGGTCCATTTCAACAAAATCCTATCAACTCCCGAGAGTTTCCCCTTTAAATAAATACCAGGGGCTTGAGTTTTAATTACTTTCTGCCGAATCCCCTTATCAGCAGTAGCTTTGACAGGCACAGGCTATACGTTATCTGGAAACACAACTGAGATCTCTAACTCTTTCCATGTCTTTAGCCCTTGAAGCTCATCTCATACCTATTACATATCATGCCCAGAAGCCCTGCCAGAGTGCAGGCTCTGATACCTGGAAAGGCAGCTCTTCTCCTCCACAGCTTCTTATCCCAGAGGCTCCTTACACCCTTCCCTTGTTGCCAGCACAAATAAATTGCTGATAATGAAGCTGTGCTGGCTATCTATCTGCACACCAGGCACCTTTCAAGGGTGTTTTTGCTGGCACAGAACCTCATTTTCATTCCAGATTGGCCCGCTTTGGGGCTCTGCAAACTTCCCTGAAGTTGGTGTCTAGAGCAAGGAGACTCTGGTGCAGGTTGTGAACTGCCTGCACCACCAAAAGTGTGTGGTAACAGGAGAGCAGCTGGGGAATTGGTGCCTTTTTGAGGATCAGTGCACGCACATCTCTTTGTTTCCCAGAGTAAGGTGCAAGAACTGTATAAATTATTAAAACAGAAGAGCTAATCATAAAGTAATTTTGAGTTCTGCATGGAAGTTCAGTTCCTTTCATACATTATCTCAACAGGATCAACCTTCCTGCAGTCCAGGAACTGCCTCATGAAACCCAGAGGGAGCATGTTTCACCCCAGAATCTCCAAAATCTGTCTGCTGCAGTGCAGGCATGATGACTTATTGAAGTATCTTCATTACAGATCTATTTGAAAGCATTCTCATTTTTATCCTGGTAACCCCCAGTGAGAAGCACTGCACTGCCCAGTGAGAATTATGTCTGGCTCTTTCACCTCCTGCACTGTTCCCTTGTCCCCTCCATCTCTCACCTGCACAGCTGGAGCCTTGTCTGACTTTCCAGAAATCGCTGGAGAGAAGAGCTGTAACCTAAAGCACCTGTATTTATGGTCAGCTATTTTCAAAGGCTCAAAGGCCTCCATTCCTGAGCAGGACAATGCCTAAACTCTGGCTGCAGTGCACACTTGCTGCTTTTGTGCCTGGCAGAGCTGTACCTGCCCTGGAGGGCACTCACCTCCTGCCTTTTTTCCATATTAATAGTCCTCCTTTCCTTCAGTTCACCTTCATGCCAGAAATGAAGTAGCCAAACTCACAAACGCAGGCGGCAGAGCAGCCCCAAAGCAAAAGTAGACATAAAACCCCATTAAACCTCATGGTCCAACACAGAAACAGAGCGAAGGGGGGACCTCCCAGAGTCCTGTGCTTGATTCCAATAACCATCCATAACTACCCCTAAGGATAGTTTCTAAAGAGGGGAGAGCAATAAACAGCACTTCCCCTCTTCATTACACAACTCCAGCAATAACTATGATGAATGGCACCGAACAACTGGGTTTCATTGCTGGATTTCCAGGCTGTGGTGTCCAACAATAGGAGCATAATAAAGACAGATGGCAGTGGATTAACTCTTCTTGCAACGCGGCCAGCGCTGGTTGTTCAGCCGTGCTCATCCCAAGCCAACAACAGCCCCAGCCCTGCCCAGCAGCAGGAAAACGCTCCTTGTTTTTGTGCAGCGTTAGGTACAATGGGGATGGTGAAAAACACAGGGATTGCCCTGATCAGAGAGCAGAGCTGAGCAATATACACCAATCCTGGTGTTGTTGCTCTAAATACGCAGAAAAATCAAAAGAAATACAAGTGGATTTTCCACAGAATATTTCTGTTCTTTTTTAACTGATAGCATTTATTCCTTGGCTTATTTTTAGTTTGGAAGCCTCAAAAAGAAAAAAAAAAAAACCAAACTAAATAAACCACCATGAAATTGTTGCTGCTTTGATGCAAAAGGGAATGTTTTTTTAAAAGTTGCTATATTTCCCCTCCAGTTTTGCCCATTTAGAATCACAGAATCATAGAATCATTTGGTTTGTAAAAGATCTCTAAGATCATCAAGTCCAATCATTAATTAGCATAAATGATTGATAGATAGATAGATACTTAGATAGATAGATAGATAGATAAAAACAAACAAATAAATAGTAATTATTTAATTCTAATAATATTATAGGTAATATTTAAATAGAGTATTTTGCACTGTTTTTCAGTAGGCCTAATATGGTGCTAATAGGTGCATACTGGATATAATTTTATGATTCCCATGAAGTTTTGTGTCAGTTCAAGCAATAGAGAAGAAATAGGGTTTAGGAGGGCTGAGGAGGGAGGAGAGCTGGGCTATGCAAATGTACGAAATTCACTCTGATATTCAGCTTTAAACGGGTACATGCACTGCCAAAATTAGCAGAGGGGTGGTCTCACCACGACTAATTAATTGAGTTTGTAAAGCATTTGGAGACCTTCAGATGGAAGGTGCTAAACAAAGTGAAAATTATCATAATTTCTGCTTAAGTGAAAGCACCAAGCAGTGCTGCTTCCATCACTCACTGCAAACCCAGGTCCTGCTGCTGTTTGCAAGTCCACTGCAACCCAGCTTAATTCCTGCAGATGTATTTGTTATTCTGGGGCATTCACTGGGCTGAATAATTTTCAGATGGAGGTTTTGGGCAGCATGTTTGATTTGCCCATTCATTATCAGTTACTCCAGATGTGTGACAGGCTACACAAAGCAGCGTGTTGCTGTTTCCGCCTGCTGCCTGAACGGCAGAAAGTTTATTAGATGGGGAATAATGAATAAACAGTAATGAGTACTCTTGTTTTCGTGTGAAAACAGATGAGCGTGTGAAAAGCAGTGTCTCTCCCCACTTTCCTGCCAACAGATCCCCATTGATGATAATGTTTTCCAACAGAAAAGCAAGCAGACCCTTGATACAGCCAAATAGCTGGTCATTCACAAAATCTGGTTTGACTGTCTTACCAAAATCACTTCATGCCTGCCTGAAATAGGGAGGTGGCTGCTCTTGATGCCTTAGGTTTTAACTTATATATTTTTCAAATCCTGTATTGCCTAGTGTGTAACTCTGAAGTTTCTTGTAGCTTGTTAGCTTCTCTCCTAGGCCAGAGAGACACCACAAAGCTTCTCTGAGCTTGCTATTCAAGGACACTGAGACTGTCCTAGGTGTAAAGCTGTAAACTAGGGCCATGAGAGAGGTTGAGAAATTGAAGAAATTACATCATTAGCTAAAGTTTTAATTGGTGAATTTATGCTGATATGCAAATGGACCAAACCTATACAAGTGTGAAGAACTCGTGACTTGTCGTTCATTTTGGGGTCCATTTTTGAAGTAGCCTCTGGCTCCCCAGGATGTACCTCTGAAGGCCTTTCAAATAAATACCTACCCTTACTCCCTTACTCCTGTCTAGTCTCTGTTTCTCGGTAGCCACTCAAGGCATCACCCTGGGGCTGACCTGTTGTCTTTACAAAGACAAGATGATAAAAAATTGAATGTCTTTGTCTTTAGGACGTGTGTTAACCAGTCATGTGGTGCTCTGGGTTTTGTGGTGTCTCCTGGGCACCAGCAACTTCTCCCTGCAGTACAGGGTAACTCCTGCTCTGTGGGGGCTTCTCTACAACACCTCATCTCAACAAGCAGGACTCCTTCAAACCTTATGTCTGCTCTGGTGCAAGCCTCAAACTCCTGGCAGCGAGCCAGGCCGAAGTCCAACTGCACCAATCACCCCAAACCCACATCCCCCTGGAGCTCTCCTCTGTGCTGAGAGATGGAAAACTCAAATTTACACCCAACCACTTCCTTGTTTCACTTTTTGCTGACCGTGTGACTCCCGGTTGCATGTAATTATTTTGGTATGCTGGTGTTAATGATGTGTCCAGTTCACTTAGCCTGTTCATCAGTATTGCTGGTCATTTGCTGTTTCTTTGTTTCTTGCCTCCCAAAAGGTCACTACATCATCAGCAAAACCAAGCACAATTCATCCATTATTTATCAAGCCAGGTTTACTGCTCACCTGTCCCTGATTTCAAGGCCACACTCCATCTTCCAGCTCAGACCTACACGTACCTCCCAGCCCACGCCTGGGCCATGGGGCACCTACTGGCAAGAAGCACCTATTAAACAGAAATTGTGAATTGTTGGAAGTGAAGCTTGTTGTGCTGCAGAGAGGGATTTGGTATCATTTTAAGCCATCCTGCCTTTCTCAACCTCAGGCCCCCAGTCCCACTCCTGCTTTGCCTTCTATTGACTGGAAAACGATTTATAAGTAAATCTATGCAATAAAGGACCTGCCTTTTGCTATTTGGCCTGAGTTGTGACCTGCTTTAACCCTCCATCAGCGAGGGCTGCCCACATCTGTTCCTCCCCCAGCCTAACCGGCTGCTGAGTGCTCACCATGGCTTCCTGCACCGCGTTATTGACATCTTCCTCTGGAGCAATATCACCGAACAGCATCCCCGAGGCAAGCTCACAGGCATTGTGAGAGGCCCTGTGAAAAATCAGGGATGCCCACCACAGCTCTGCCCTGGACCACCAGCACCTACCCAAGGTGAGTGCCCCTGCAGGAGGGATCTGCAGCCTCGCAGCCTCTCCAGGACGCCGGGGTACAGGTGATGCAGAATGTTATCAAAGCTCCATCTGTCTCCGGGGAGTCTTTCAACTCCCAGCCCCTGAGAAGTGCAATAACCTTAAAAACAAACAAACAAACAAACAAACAAACAAACAAACAAACAAACAAAAACAAAAACCCAAACCCACAAGGGGCTTATTACAAAAGGCAAATTCTAACCTACAAATAAAGACAATAAAGAGGCAGACTTCTGCATCCCGATCACACCTAGCAGGCTCAGAGGAGCTGCCGAGGGGGTGAACGCGGTGTCAGCGCTTCCTGCGGCGGCGGAGAAGCGCGGCCGTGCTGGGGAAGAGACACCGAGCCCCGGCGAGGTCACCCCGGGGCAGCGTGGCTCTCCTGTCCCCTGCCCCTGGGGCCCGGCTGATGGCATTTGTCACCTCTCCTGCTGACACCGAGAGCCGAGCCAGGAGAGCGAACGGGGAGGAGAGCAACGCCACTCTCTGCTCCCTCCTATTTGTCCTGGTTATCAGACTGGAAAAGATCACCAATTACCCTCTTCCCAACCACCACCGCTCCTGCCAACAAAAGATGAAAAGCACATTTATTTCTCTTAAGTGAGATCTTTTTGTGACACATAAGGACCCTTGTATACATGACAATTACTTGTAAAAAATGTCTCTCTGTCTACAGCACATCTGTAAATGGATTTAAGCCCATATAAAGGATGTAAAAATGGCAATAACCGCCCCAGTGCAGCTCCCTGGAAGCTCTCAATGGTGTTTTTTTCACATATATAAAAGCCAACACAGAACAAAAAGGCCTGTCAGCAAAGACAGGTAGGCTCGCCTTTCCACACCTAACTAGGGAAACTTAATTTTATTTATTTTTATTGGCAATTTCAACAACTATTTCTCAATCATAAAAGTAAAAAGCACAGGCTCAGCTAGTCAGCCCATCATTTCTATTTAGCTTTTTATTTGTGCGAGGAACTCTTTGAAGATGCAATATCTTGTTTGCAGAGACACCCTAGTGGCAACACGACATTACTCAAACCACCAAATGGGGCTTGTGCACACATCGAAGCCTCCTCCTCCTCCAGCACCTCCAGCACTTTATGGATCTCACCCTGCACCCTGGGGCTCCTCTGCTGCCCCCACCTCCCCAGCCTCCCCCATTACTGTCAACTCCTGGCTGTGACATTTGGGGAAGATGAACAAAACTTGGTTTAAAAACAAATGCTGTCATTGCCTAGAAGGTAATCGTTGACCATTGCATATTATTATTATTGTTGTTACTGTTGTTGTTGTTGTTTTCTTGTTGTTGCTGGGTTTGGTTTTTTTGGTGGTGCTTGTTACTGTTTTTGTTGTTGTTTTTACAGATGCCCCCTGGGGTTCTGAATCCCTGACCATCACAAAGGGTGCTGGGGGATTTATCCATTCCTGAATTACAGACACGACACTCATCCTTCCCTGGCCCAGGCACTTCTGAATCCCAGGTTTCACAAGCAGTCAAAGGATGCATGGAGGACTGAGAGGAATCCACTGGGATTTGACAGCTGAGCAACCTGGCTTCCAGATCCCAGCAGAGCTGTAGAGAGCTGGGCATCTGACGTGGAAATCCGCCGGAATTACTGTGGCTGTGGCTGTCACTGTCCCGTTGCACAGCAGCGGTGTGCGTGGTCCCTCGGTCCCTGTGTGCGGTGGGTTCAGCAGCGACCCCCGTGCACCTGGCCCAGGGCACAGGGAGCAGAGCAGAGGGGAGCCCTGTCCCGGGCCATCAGATCCAACCCTTTCGCTCTGAGGCAGCCGGTTTCCATCTCAAATTTAAAAGCAGGGACGGGGGAGCTGGCAGGGACACTCTGGGTTTGCGCTGCCTGCCCGGGGCGAGCGCGTTGGGCCACGGCGGATAATGAAACCCGGGCTGTGCTCCCTTGGCCTCTGTGCTGCCACACAGAAACCATCCAGACCCGGCTCCTGTTTGCTCTCCCACCCCAGCAACAGCTCTGGGTGTCAGGTGTCTACAAGCCAAAGGCTCCCCTCTCCGTGGCACGCTGTTAAAAGCATATGCAATGAGCCTGCACCTTCTGTTCACACTCTGTCAGTAATCCCGGGCAGGCAGGTTTGCTGTTAACCTTCCTAATGGAAACTCTGCTCAATGGCTTGCTGGCTTTGCCTCAGTTCAGTATTATCTGCAAAGATGCAGGCTGTTGATTTGTGGGCATCTTCTAAAGTGAGAGCTGCAGAGGCTCAAAAGGGATGATGCAGCCTAGAGCTGCAGAAGGAAGGTGATTTTTTTGCCCAAACACAGGCCAAGGCAGTCTTTAATAATTCCTACAGAAGAAATAACTCGCTTTAGCCGGTTTGGGGAGAGGGAAAAAAAAAGAACTTGTCTCCGCTTAATTACAAATTTACTTTTTTCTCTTTCCTCTCTTGCCATCCCTGCCCCTCACCCCCTGATAAAATGAGGGTAAAAAGCCCTGCAAATGGCAATATCCAATATTCATTAGTGGCTTGTGAGAGAGACAGAGAGACACAACTCATTACTGGGTTCTTCACCTTTACCCTTGACAATGGTTATTTACATAATAACCTGACCCTTAGGTTACTCTTCATTAACAAACACATGTGCAAACATAGAAGCAGCTGGCTACTAACTCATAAATATATATTGTTAACCTTGGCTTAGAAGACTTACTTTCACTTAGTAAAGGAAAAAAAAGAGAAAAGGAGACATTATTTTGCATAGCCATTATGTTATAACCTCAGTCAATGGTACAATGAGCCAGAGGCTGCTGTGTTTGAGCTTGCAGGACACGGCATGGGAACTCCTGCTGCTCCCCACGCCTCTTCTCCAACAGATTTCCAAACCGGCTCGTGTCTAGTCCCTGTCTGGAGCATCTCCCCCAGCCCTGTGGGCACTGTTCCAGCTGGGGGATGAAGCAGAGACCACCGGCACTGGGAGGGGAGTTAATCCAACTCTTCCATTCCCCAAATCATCTGATGATGCCCCCTGAGCTAGACCGTGGTGGGATAGAGTGCAAAGCTGAGATGAAGTAGGGCAGGATCTCTCCAGAGTGAGTTCAGCCAAGATAAACGGTGCCATTTCACCCTCTGAGCAAGAGTTTCGGACTCCACATGGAAATATTCCTGTGCAAGATCTTGCAGACCAGGATTTAGAGCTTTCCGTCATCTTTCTGAAGTCATCTAGAAGCTTCTGATCCTTCTTTTCCATCATCTGGCTCTGGGAGCCAACCTCCATAGCTTGGGGGTCCCAAAACGCAGACCCCACGACCCTTGTTCAGTCAGAGGTTTATGATTTTCTAGGAAATACTTCAAGGACCACATATCAGACAGTCACCCCCAGAAAGACAAAGCACCACCAACACCACACAGGGAGACCAGCTTTCATTTTGGCCGTGGCTTCACACACATCTGACCAGGTGGTCCCACACCAGAAGACTTGTCCCTTTTCCAAGTGTCCTTGTCTGCGAGCTGGCTGGTGACAACAGGAACCGGGTGCTCAGGCTCTACCAGTGAGCCAAGAATGAAGCATTTTCATAAAGGTTTATGTTTGTTTTAAACAGCAGAAGTTGCTCAGAGGACCACATCCTCATCACCCTGCACGTGGAGATGTCACAGCAGATCTGTAGGACCGTGGGTGCTCGCTGTCTGCTCCTGACAGAGGCCAGCTGGGATCCCAGCACCACCATCCCCTGCAGATGTGGGATGGGCTCCTTGGGCGTCAGTGGGGTCACCCTGGGCTTCAGCTCCTCTCAGCTGTGATAGTCACTCTCTCCAAGCCTTGCCCAGTCCCAGCTCAGATGCCAGAAGGGCACATTTTAGTGGCTGTGAGTGGAGAGAGCAGCAGCCGTGGGTCCGCCTGGAGTCTGACATTTGGGAAACAAAGGAATTGCTTACTGAGAACTTAAATGAGAATAAGGTGCCGTTGGAACAGAACTACATCTATTGTTTACAGAGTACAAATGTTAATTGTGTTTACGTATCCAAACCTGAAATTAACAACTCAACGTTTGCAAAATCTCCCAGGAAAGGCAAGCCCCACTGTTCCAGGCACTCTGTATTATCCAGCACAAATCATTCCGAAGCCTCTTTACCTATTCACTCAGTATTTCCAAACCAATTACTAGCTCAGAGTTTGCAAAGCAGGCTGACACTTGGGGTTTCAGACAGGGACTTCCTTCAGTCCCACTACCAATCCAACTATGTTTTAATTTAGTGAAGAGGGAAAGCATATAATTTTTTAGCTCCAGGGAAGCCAGAGGCAATCACAAATATCCCTTGAGCTGAGTCAAATTCCTCAGTTTAAAGAAGCAGCCTATTCTATTGCAATAATTGGACTTTAGTGTCCCTTTCGTTTAAAGGAACAATGGCTGATCTGGAGAGCTGATGGCTCGGACAGCGGGCACCTCACCTCTGGGACCTGAGCCACAGACCAGACCTGACTGTAATTGGATGAACCTAGAATAGTCCGTGCCCCACTTGTATGGAAATGATAATAATAATACTAATTATGATGACGATGATGATGATGAAGTGGATGAACACACCAGAGATGCCCCAACAGCCAGGTGTTTGTCAGCAACCCAGCATCTGGATGATGCTACACCGAGACAGACCTTGGAGAAACATAGCCTGACACTGATGAAGAAGAGATGGATGAAGGTTGGAGTTTTTGGGAAGGCTTTGACATCAGCCAGGCCGAACACTTAACTCCACATGACACCTCTGCACTACTTCAAAGCCAAAAGGAAAACATCTCCAGCTGGAAGGAGTGGCCAAGAGAGATGTCTTTGGAGACTGAATGAGCAGAGGGGAGCTACTGTTCTGAGAAAAGGCTGAGAACTCTTATTAGGGTGGAAACTCAAGAAATTAAGCCTCTTGCAATATCAGGCTGATCTCCAGAGTGAAGAACTCACCTCAGGCACCCCACCAAGCAACACCAGCACAGCCCACCTCTCCCGCAGCAGAGGCTTTAATTGCTCCAGGAACTGTGATTAGAGAGGTCTGGTCCCATCCCTGCTGGCGCACCAGGGACGTGAAGTGCTCAGGTTGGGGTCCCACAGGGAGACCCCGCAGTGCTCAGGGAGGGGCTGGCAGCTCTCCCCAGCCTGCACCAACAAACCACACTTCCCTCTGTGCCCAGCAAATGTCAGCCCAGTATTAGATGCGGCAGCGGCACTTATAAATCCAAGTTAGAAAATGCCATCATGTATTTTTAATCCAGTCGCCTCGTCACCGCATAATAAAATGAAAGGATTGCTGAGTTTGACTGGCATTTGTAAGTAGCATGTGAAAGGGGCTAATAGAGGGAGAAAATTAGCTGCATTTATCATCTTAACTACATTCATATTACACTCACGATCCAATTGTTTAAAAATTGGGCTTTTAGAGCAGGTCCTTTTGAAAGTTTAAGCATTCCAAACAACCGCGATTTATTCTCAGAACAAACATTACCTTAGAAAAGATTTATTCTGTAGCCTTTGTGAATTGTAAAAGGGATGGACTTTGTTCCGTGGGTTTCTGGTAAGTGCAGTCAGCACCAAAGACAGTCAAAACACAGGATTTGTGTTCTTCACCGAGTGCTGATGTTTGGAGAAAAAAGTGTAATTGGAACCCATTTAGTGTTTGAAAAAATCCTACAAAATCTTCCCTCTGAAATAGCCCTGAGTTTAAAAAAATTTCCAAAACATTCGAAAGTTGAGGTGAGATTTTTTTTTAAATTTTGTTTTACCATTTTTTTATTACAATTTTACATTACTGCTTAGCATTTAAGTAGTGGCAGCAAGTGGTTTTAATGACATTACAATGTAAGGCTTGAAACCCTGTAGTATTTCTGCTTTTAAACCATCCAGATCATCTGTTACTCAGCCCTGATTGAAATATATGATCTAATTCTTCGAGATTCCCATTTGTGATGTAATCAAAAGTGATAATTGAAAGAAAACAACATGAAAATCAGGAGAATGAAAGCACTCACCAGACTGGCCTTAGTGCTGCTGAGCAATCCTGACCTAGACATGTAGATATTTCAAATGGTGCTAAATAGGTCTATCTCGTAATTGACTAAACAATTAAAAATACTAAAAAAAAATCTAGTTTTAGCTCATATTATGATAAATCAGAAGTTGTTCAGCATGCTGTCATGATATAAATATATATCAGAAAATGCTGTGGCTCTGTGTAAAATTAACAACTACAAAACGTCATGATTTTCTAAAATAATACTTTGTTTCACAGAATTTTTGCACACTGAAAAAAAACAAAACCACTTTTTACTAGTTTTTGACTATACCAAAACAATGCAAACTTGAGATTAGGGAAACAAGAGTTTCCCCATGATTTATTGTGCAAAGTTCCTGCAGCCTGTGCTGGGCTCCACATGCAGTTGCAGGACCAGGCTCCCACAGCTGAGTTACCTCTGGCCCAGCCATAGCATGAATATACAGAAAATCTCCTGCTTCCACAGAAAATTTCCTTTTCCGGAGTCCTGCCTGCTGCTCTCCCATCACAGTCCCCAGGCCAGTTTTTATCAGTCCTTTTAATCCCAGGATGACCTAAGAATTCATTCTGTTGCTGAGATGTCCCTGCACATTGGCAGCAGGAGCATCAGGAACCAAAGTTTCCTTGGCTGCTCTGCTGATGTGAAGTCTGGGGAGGTGGGGCTTGATGTGTTCAGGAATGGTCCTGGCAAACCTGCCGTTTCAGCCAGCTGACAGTCAGATGCACCAGGACTTGGACCTGGGTGCTTGAGAACAGATCACAGACTCCTCTGCAAAACTTGGGGTCTCACCAGTGCACTGGCACCTGGGGTCTGGAGACAAAACCCTCCAGCAGTTACAGCACAGCTGACACAAGGTCACCCTCCTGAGATGCTGTCATGTCCACCTACCTTCCTCTGATGTCCGCCTACTTTCCCCTCTGATGTCCATTTCCCCTTTGATGCCCACCTCCCCTGTGATGATGTGGGTCACTCACTCCATCTGGGACCGGCAGCCGCTCTTCTCACAGAGGAGCAGAGGAATGCACTGAAGGTGTCAAGAGAGCTTAGAGGAGGGTAAATCCCAAGAAAAATTCAGGAAATAAGCCACGGGCTCAGGACCAAAGCTCCACAGACACCGTGAGGTCTGCAGGGCCCTGGTCAGACAGGGATGGCCCTTCCTATTGGAGAAGGTGGCAAAGAGCCACGTTATTTCACCTGCTCATTGGTGGTGGAAAACTGAACCCCAAAAGCAAACTGTTGCCTCTCCTTCCAGCCTGACCACCTCGATCCCTGCTGCTGCAGCTCCCCTTCGCCCTGTCCCTTCTCCCTGTCCCAAGAACCGCTTTGGCAGCCTTTCGCTCCGGCTGGGAGGCGCGGAGCCGCGTTGGGACGGGGCCGCGGCGCACACGGGCGGTGCGGAGCGCGCAGCCAGCCCCGAGTCACCGCTCGCATCCATCTCCCTCGCAGCCGCCGCCGTGCGCCAGCGATAGAGATGTCGCTGGCAAGGCACAGCGCTTCAGAGAGGCTTGCTGGGAGGAGTCCCTGACCCGCTCGGTAATTACTCATGCTAACAGCTTAACTAACATGCAAATTCCTCTGCTGACTGACAGGTAAACAGTGAGCTGGCCCGCCCGGCTTTGGGGGGAGTGGAGGGGGCAGAGTGACATAGATGTAAAAGCTTGTGTCAAATTCCACGTCTAACGTGGCTTCAAAGTGCGACATGATTCATTAGCCTTATTTCATGCCCAGGATAACAAAGTTGTGGTTGCTGTGTTAATTGAGGAGGGAGGAGCGGGAGGGGCTCGCTGGCACAGCAGCTCCGGGGCCACCCCTGTCACAGGGATGTTGGGCACCGTGACTGGCACCTGGGAGGGCGTTTCTCTGGCTTTGAAGGAAGGGGACCTCTCTCATCTCCTGCCAGATCCAAGCAGCATGCTGGAGAGGCTGGAAGATGCTCCAGGGGCTGTTTCTCCTGCAGCATCCTCCACCCCTCCCTGCAGCCACGCTCACCGCAGCTCCCGGCAGCAGCAAACGCTGCTCTGCTGCTTGCAGGCAGCAAAAAGAGGAGGCAGAGTTTGAGCAAAAAATCTCGAACTCTTGTCCTGCCGATCCTTGCAGCTCTGCCTACCCCTCCCTGTGCCCACCAGCTCTCCCCTCCCTCTCTCCTCTGGACACTGTGGCCAACCCCAGGCTCGTGAAATGAGCCCAGCCCTGAGTTGGATGAAGAGGCTGAGGCAGCACTGGGGCTTATGGCAGAGGAAGTGAAAGGGAGGAAATTACAAACCTGAATTTAAGTCATGCTTTAGAGTGATCTAACACAGCCACTAAGCCCGACAGCTCCCTCATTTCCTGCTCCTCGCAGAGTTTCTGCCCGGAGGTTTGTTGATGCTGGCTCGTGTCCAAGAACCTGAAGAAATTGTACAAATCCTCCTGCGCCATGGTGTAGCACAGCCTCTGAAGGCTAACAGGGTTGGGAAGGAGTCAGACAGGCGAGAGCACTTAGATCAGCATCTTTAAAATATGGGGAGAACCCAGAGGAGAACAGGACCTCACACACAGTACCCAGCAGTGCTGCGTGGCTGCCCAGCACCAGCTCAGGTCTGCAGAGGAGGAGGAAGATGAGGAGGAGAAGGAGGAGGAGGAAGGGGATGATTTTATACTTGCTGACATCGTGCAGGGGCTGGAGATAGCACAGGCTGGGTGCTGCGGGTCCAAGTGACCACAGTGACAGAGCCAAAGGCTGCTGTCCCCCTTGAGCATTCCCCAACCTTCCCACCCATGCGGTGAGCTCAGGCTTTAATGGAGGAGAGACAATAAGGGGCTTGCTCAGGGCTGCACAGCTCAGTGCTCCACTTCCCAGCCCAGTGAGACCCCGAGCTAACAAACTGCAACTTAAAGATGCCTTAAAGAAGGAGAAAATGTCCAAGAACGAGAGAGCACTTAAGCAATCCCAAACTTCACCTGCTGCCTGCAGAGGAAAGGGGCACCCAAGCAGCAACCACTGGGGTGGAGCCAAGGCATTCCCACTCCATGGGGGCTGTGGAGGAGCTCTCCAGAGGGGCTGGTGGGCTCTGGGGCTGCGTGGCACTATCACAACCACCCGCCTCATCTACCAGCACGGGAGGGATTTAAAACACGTATAATGTGGCAGCTGGGGACATGGATTAGTGAATGGCATAGCAGTGCTGGGTTAATGGCTGGGCTCGATGATCTTATGGGGCTTCTCCAACCTGAACTATGATCCCATGCTCTGCCAGCCTGGTGCCAGAAGCCCCTGCCACTGGACTGGATCATCCCTCCCCACATCCCTCTCCCTGTGTGTATATTTCTTTTGAGTGGCTATCAAAAACATCTGTCATACGTGGGGATTTGAGAGGCATGGGGAGAGGGGAGTGAGCTGCCCCACTCTCGAGGCTCCTTGCCACAGCCACCGTCTTCATTTTCATTTTATTTATTTATTTATTTTGGTGCAAACCTCTGGTGTCAGCACTCTGCGCAGAGCCTGCTTACAGCTCCAAAAAGCACCTCTATTATTCTCAGGCCATTTGGTAGCAGTTGCCGTGGAGATCAAAAGCAAAACGGCATGCAAATCAACACAGCCCCGCGCTCGATAACAACGGGAAAAGGGCAGCCGGGTAAAAAAAAAAAGCCACTTGAAATGCTTCAACCTGCACTGCTGGCTGTGATTAGATCTAGAAGGCAAGAAAAATACCCTAATGGGTTACACCAAAGGACTCGAAAACACAGCTCAGCCATGGCCTGTTCGACGGTGTCGGTGTGGAACCCCCCATGTACGCACATGCCCCCTCCCACACGTGTGAAAGACGAGCAAATACTCTGTGATGAGAAATTTATACAATGATTTGCCCCGCTCCCCTTTTCCTTCTGTGCCATCCATGCACAGCCACCAAGTTCCCGGTGTTTATCAGGAATCTGCAGCACCGCAGGGTTGTAGCTGAGTCCCTCTCTGGGGATGGGTGACACACGCTGCCATTCCAAGCCCTGCTGGCCCTTGCCAGTCTGCTTCTGCCCAGCTGAAAAGTTGCCTCCTGCCAGCAATTCCCCACTGCTCGGGAGCCTGTGGAAAACAAGCTCCAGGCAGGCCGGGCAAATGTTAAAATCTAGCACCACCCGCCTGTTTGATTCACAACTTCTACCCCGAGGTGTTGCAAGCAATGAGAGGAATGTAGGGGTGTGAATGTAAGCCTTCAGAAACCGGATTTTTGGGTACCCTGGGGCTGGCTACCTTCTGACACGGGCTGTGCATGATCATGAAACCCTCAGTCCAGGGGCACGCAAGACCCCAGCCCTGCTGTGCGCAGGGGGAGGATGCTCACTTAACAAGCAGCTCCTCAGTATTTTGTTTTCTGCTCATTGTTATGGGCAAACTCGTGCCTTCGCACAAATCAACCCTGCTTTGAAGACAGAATTACTCATTTTTCACAGGCCTGCCCACAGCATTACAACTACGCTACTTAGTGCTTCAGAAATATGAATGAATTTATTATCTGCCACAACAGGCAGCAGTCACACCACAGCCCTTATTTGTACAGACATGGAACAAAGACTCAGGAGAGAAAAGCATCAGGGATTTGGGATGAGGATATTTGGGTTTTTTCCAGGTATGGAGCAGCATTAGACAGCAGCGCTCGTGCCCAGGGGACACGTCCTGCCAGCTTCATCCCCAAGCCAAGAGCCCAGCAACCCAAGCCAGAAAAAAAAAAAAGGAAAACAAAATTAAGTGCCCATCAGGGGAGAGTTTGGNGCTTCATCCCCAAGCGAAGAGCCCAGCAACCCAAGCCAGAAAAAAAAAAAGGAACACATAATTGAGTGCCCATCAGTGGAGAGTTTGGCCAAGGGACTTCAAATGTGTCATGTGAATTTTGATTTTCCAAAGGCTCAAACGTAGAGCAGCCAAGGCTTTTCCACAAAAGTCAGCTCCTGCCATGTTCCAGGAAACTTTTCTAAAATATTTCGGGTGTGTTTATACCCAAGGACCTCAAAGACTGCTGGATGTGACTGAGCTCCAGCAAAGCAGCTTGCAAAGGAAAGGCTGATTCCTCCTATTCAGCTGCAAGATTTATTTTCTGGAAGAACATGGTGCAAAGGAGAGGGAAGGATTATGGACACACGAGTTCCTAGGAGAGACTGAAACCAAAACAACAGGAGAGGAGGTGCTCTTAGCTCAAGGAAGAATTTCTGCCTACGAAGGGACACGGGTGGTTTTTGTTCAATAGGAACACACAGTCACCCATTTTCTGCAAGTTACCTAAACTTTGCCAAGTGCCATAAATTCCTGCTCTTTTTTAGCAAGCTCTTTATCAAACCCACATGCTCCTATGGCCTGTGGAAACTACCCTGGGAAAAGTCAAACATGCAAAAGTTGCTGCCTTGAAGGCTGGTTGTTTGATTGCTTTTTTTTTTTTTTTTTTTTAAATACTTTTTGTTTTTAAAGCCAGACTCACTCCTAGCAGGATTGAGGCTCAGGCTGTTTCAAACTCTCCCTCCATCCTGCCTTTGGACCATTCGTTTTCAGGCTGCTAAAGCTTTTACAGCAAGGTGTGTTTGTTCCAAACAGCACATTTGGAGCAATTCAGAACTGCATGTTCCGAATGCAAAAATCCTATTCCTCCACTTTACACAAGCCAGAGAACTTCTCTGTGCAGTGTTGAAAACAAATTATTTCATGGAATCACAGAAAGTTTTGGTTGGAAGGGCACTGCAGGATCATCTCGTTCCAACCTCCCTGCAGGGACACTTTCCACTGGACCAGGTTGCTCCAAGCCCTATCCAACCTGGCCTTGAACACTTCCAGGGAAAATATTTCTGGGCAAGACCTTTCACCCTCAGTCACTTTTTCCTCCACTCCAGAGCTCCCCAGTGCCACGAAGCTCTGCTGCTTCCCAGATCCACCCTGTGCCTCCTTTCACCTCCCCTCCAGGACCCTTTCCACCTCCTCAAGGGCATTCTAAAACCCAGGCCAAGCCTGCACTTGCCACTGCCTTCGCATTACAGAAGGAGCTAATTGGGAGCCATCTCCTCGGCCTCCCCTGAAGCGTGGTGGTGTGAGGAACACGCACCTTCCTAATTACATTTATTCACAGAAATCAGGAGGAGAGGGAAACAGTTGAGTAAAGGTCACATTAATAACACAGGCTGAGAGTCTGTGGATGTGTATTTTTCATTAGAGACACATTTGACTGAAGGGGACGGTTCATTTTTGGAGTGACAGAGTTTCTTCGGGAAGCCATCAATACCGTTGGACAAATTTAGCTATTTTTCTTGTCACAGCTTGCTGGCTGCTGGAAATCTGCTTCCTTACCAAGAAATGCCAGTAACACTGCATGCACTCTGGCTTCTTACATGGCCAAGGTGACAGAGAAAAGGCATTTCTGCCTCCATCACAGCTGTGAAATTCCTGCCAGACTATTTCTGCATCCAGTGGGAACTCCCACAACATCCCACACCCATGCCCCAGCCACCCCGGGGCTGCTGCAGCTCCAGGAAGAGCCTTCAGTGGATAAAACTGAAACTCTTCTGGATTGCTGCCACCATAATAATCACCTGGGGATAACCTCTCAAGGTGCCAGATCCATGCCCGAACACCGGAACCTTCATCTTTGTTGTCACCTTTGAGATCACCCAGCCCTGTAAACCAGAGGAAAACTGAAGGGACCTGGGCTATGAAAGGTCACTGCAGCTCCATTTTTCTAAGCATGAAATGGCAATAAGATGAGGTTTAGGAACCTCTTTATTGGATTTGGATGGCTGCTAATGCCGACAGGAACACGATGGCCAGCTCTGCAGCACCCCTACCAAATCCCCTGTGCCACACACACGGAGTTTTCCCATACATCTCAAACTTGCAGCTTCCTTGACATCTTCTTTTTCTGTTTATTCCCATTTTTTCCCAAAGCACCTTTTCTTCAGGCTTGCAGCGCAGTACCCCTTAAGCCCAGTTCAAAGCTGGGTGACCCTGAACAGGTGGGGAGGTGCCCAAACACCACGAGAGGTGCCAGGAGGCTTCTGGGGGCTGCTTAACCCAGTGGCTACTG
Source organism: Platysteira castanea (assembly GCA_013397175.1). Classification (NCBI taxonomy): domain Eukaryota; kingdom Metazoa; phylum Chordata; class Aves; order Passeriformes; genus Platysteira; species Platysteira castanea. The sequence continues at coordinate 716,576 of VYXC01010855.1, forward strand.
CAGGCAGGCAGCTCTGTCACAGATGTCTGAGCAACACATTTGCCAGTTAGGTTAATAAACTCAAATCCCTCCTATCCACCAGAAAGGGCAGAGCAAATCCAGGTGAGAGAGAGTGGAGTCTTACAAGTCTCCTACGTGTCACATGGCGGAAGAACAAAGGAATAAGAAGGAAATATATGGGAAGAAGTTGTGAAATCCACTCCTAATTACCACAAGGTACCAGGGGGCTCGTTTATGCCTTGGCCTGCTGCTCCGCGAGGAGGAAGGGGCAGGCACACCCAGCAGTGGGTCACGCTGTGGCTTCCTGCAAGGAACTTTTGGGAACTGCTCTGCAGCTGTTCTGGAGGAGACACAGCTAAAATCCCACCACGGACTCACCTGGCCCAGCTGGGACCTGGCTGTGCAAGGAGCTGAGCTTGGGTGCTGTGGGTATGAAACCAGTCTTTAGGACTTAAAGCTGTTCCTGGAGCCCCCCAGAAGGGGGCTATTAGAGAGAAACTGACCCCTAGAGAGGAATATTTCAGAGCGGAGGAGCAGCTGATGTGATTAAACTCTGTGCTTTTTCCAGCTAAATCAGTTAAAAAAAAACAAAAACAAAAACAAAAAAAACCCAGCTAAACAACAACAACAAAAACAAATAAGCAAACAAACCAAACAAAACACTTCAAAAAATTAAAAAGGGAAAAATTTTTCTTGTTCTTATGCGTCCAGCCTCTGCCATGGGCTGAGCTGGGTTGAGCTCACAGCTCCTGACCCACACAGAAACCACCGAGGCAGCTCCAAGAGCCTCTGGCTGCTCCTGAGCATCATCCGTGCCCAGGGCTGTGGGGGCTGGTTTGGGTCCCCATCACACCTGGGTTTGGCACAGGCTGGTGATGTCCCTGCTGTCCCCCAGTGAAGGAAACACCATCCTCCCAGAGAAGCCACCAAGAGAAAGCAGCTGTCTGGGGACACCTGGTGCCATTCAGTGCCCCACAGGGACAGGGGCATCCCGGGGGTGGACAAATAAGAGCTGTACAAACATGACCCACCTGCAGAGCAAGGCTGAACAAGCTGGGGTTTGGTCTGCAAAAGGCTGAGAGGGGATGGGATAATCCAGGCTTTATAATGAAGCCAGCAGGCAATTGTTTCTCATGTCCTTAGGGGCATCACAAAGTCATCAGCTTAATTTGCAGGAAGGACTTAAAGGAATTAAAATATATATACAGTACAGATTTGCACCTATATGTTAAATATATATATACTTAGTGCCTTTTCACCTGTATATATTAATTGTATAATTAATAAACATAAAGTACCTTAATACCTCAGGATGAATAATAAATACATTTAATAAATGTATAATTAATGCATCTTCACATGCACACACATGTACACGTAAAGGAAAGCCCTTTCTGTCTGGTGGCTCTGACAAAGTCCCAGAAGCTGCTGGGGAGGGAGAACCCTGGGACTCGCTGCTTTGAAGGTTTTTAAGAGCAGGTGGGACAAGAGTATCTCAGCAGTGCCTCTTCTGTGGGCTGAGAGCATCTCTGAATGAAATTCTGCTTATGCAAATTACAGAGCTCTGCCCCATCCCAATTTGTGGTCCAGGTTTCTTTTTATCCATTCTAAATTTTTTTCTTAGAAGGAAAAAATCCCCCAAACCCAACAAACCTCAGCAAAGAGTAGCAGTGCCAAGTTCCATCTGCAGCCAGGTCACCAGGGTTGGACTGGGCAGGGAAAAGCTGGGTATGGAGAGGGCAAACACCCAGCTCAGGTGTGATGGGGAGAGAAACTGTGACCCAGGGAGAGCTGAAATCACAGCACAGAGAGGTTTTCCTGCAGAGGGCCTTTAGCCAAGGGCATGTAGTGATAGCACAAGGAGTGGTGGATTCAGACTGACAGAGGGATGGTTTAGTGGGATATTGGGGAGGAACTGTTCCCTGTGAGGCTGGTGAGGCCCTGGCACAGGTTCCCCAGAGAAGCTGTGGTTATCTCATCCCTGGAAATGTCCCAGGCCAGGTTGGAGGGGGCTTGGAGCTACCTGGGATAGTGGAAGGGGGTGAAATGAGATATCTGTAAGTTCTCTTCCAACCCAAATTATCTATGATTCTTTGATCTACTGTTGTGGAGCAGCACTGGACATATTCCTTTCCCCAGGCCTCTCTGCAGGGTGAGGAGGAGGAAAATGGGGATACTGGGGAGGTACAGCATTACATCCCTCCAAGGCAGGACCAAATCCAGCCATAGGGGAGGGGTTGGTGACAGAGGCACTAGCAGGGAAGGGATCACCAGCAACCACCAGACCACAAGAAGAAGATGCTTTGTGGGCAGAAACGGGATCAGAAATGGGCTGGAAGTGAAGAAAATGCTGCTCTGGAGTGGGATGACCCTGTAATCCCAGGAAGGGCAGCGAGAAGAGAGAGACAGCAGCTCTCTGCTTTAGGGAGTCATCCTCAGGGTGAAACCAGTCTGCCTCCCTTCCTGAGCCACAGGCAAAGGACTTAATAAAGACTGTCAGCACCTGACGGGTGACTAAAATAGAGAACAAGATAGTGTAAATAATGTCAGAGAAACACTTCCACACAGGGCAGCAGCCTATTTGCAAACGGAACTGAAATGAATTAGGAGGATGGCTAAAGCATGGGGCTCGTATATAACAGCAGAAAGTCCCATATTTATCAGGAGATGTGACCGATTTGCTGCATGAAGCAGGGACATCTGTCAACTCTATGAGCTGCAATTAGCTGCTACTCTGCTACCCAAAAGAGGTCACCGAAAACTATAGGTTCTCCTTCCTAACAGAAAAACTCCCGGGCTCTGCATTTCCATTAAGAGCAATTGCAAGTTTGGTCTTCAACATGATTGAATGATCTGGAGGAGTGATAGCCTTTGTGGGTCCTGCAGTTTGTCTTGTGGGATACCAATTACAGCCATTTTAGAGATGTGACACAGCCCCGGCAGCTCAAGGATGCTGGGCTCTGCCTGAGGGGGCCATGCTGGGCTTGGGGGGCTGTACAGCACTGGGGTGAGATTTCTTAAATTTACCTTTCAGTAATTAGTTTCATGGCTTACAGCACCACTGTGGAGAGCAGGTGCTGTGGGAGGCTCTGTGCCCAGCTCCAGCCCATCCCCTGTGCTGGGATCTCCTGTCCCAGCACACTCCTGATCTCTGGGGACATCCTGTCATGACAGGTCGCATCCCTGTCAGCACCGTCTGGCTTTTACAACCTAAACAGTATCTGCAGCTTCATTTTCTGATCATTTTTATTTCCTGATCATTGAGGCCCCTTTTCCCCAACAGCGCAGGCAGCTTCTGTGCCACAACCAGCGAGCAAATCTCTGACAAATAATTCACACCACAGGTTTCACTTCTGCTCGAGAGGAGCCTGTGAGCTGCAGCTTTCTCAAGCTGAGCTGAATTTTCCCCCTAATAATTTATGCAAATATTGCACAGCCTGGCAGCAGTTCACAAACTACATGTTGCAACGTTCTGAGCGCAGGCAGGGGCCCTGGGATGTTTCCCTGCCTGACACTTGGGAGCTAGTTTCCTGTCCTGATATTTGTGATCAGACTTAAACCCTCACGCCCTGCAGGTGTTGTGGAGGAGCTGAGGACTTTTGCTGCCATCCTGCACGAAGTAGGTGGGGAGAATTTTCAGCAAACCCTCAGAGGCATCCAAAATCAGGCAAAGGGTATTCTTTCCTGTTCTGAACTGCTAATTTATAGAACCACAGGGTGGTTTGGTTTGGAAAAGACCTCGAAGACCACCTAGTTCCCACATCCCTTCCATGAGCAGGGACACCTTCCACTAGATCAGGTTGTTCCAACCCGGCCTTGGACACTTCCAGGGATGGGGCAGCCACAGATGCTCAGGGCAACCTGTGCCGGGGCCTCATCACCCTCACAGGGAAGAATTGTTGTTGTCCTCCCTGTCTTGCTCTGTTTCTCTGCCTTTTGCTCCTTGTAGACACTGGGTTCCTACCCCACCGGCAGATTGGACTGCATCACCTTCTTCCTTCTCTCCTTTCAGGTTACCCAAATATCAACCTTACTCTTGACCTGCCTCAGCAGGAATCTCTGCAGCATTTGGATGCTCCTAACTGCAGCAGAGGATGAAGTCATGAGCAGACCACAGAGGGAGGGGAAGGGGGTGGGGGATAAAAAGGTCTCTTGGCTCCTGTGCTGCATCAGGTGGTGCAAACAGACGTGCTGGGGCTGCTGCAGAGCCCGTCCCCCCCCCCACTCCCACCAACCCAGCCCTTGTCTGCGACACCTTTTAAAAGCGGCTCTCGCCACAAATCTTCACTGCGCACATCAGTTATATCAAATTAATTCAATTGAATTAATAACAGTAATTAATTCATGCATATTAGCATAACACCATGCATCATAGATGGAGGCTAATAAATGCAATACTGATTTTCTTAATCGACTTCTTCAGCTGCCATGCGTCTTAGTCAAAGGGATGCTGTGGGGTCTTCCCCTCTTTTCCATATGCAGACGAGAAAAAAATAGCAACCAACAAACCACTAAAGGTACTTCTGATTCCGACTGTACTTCTACAACAACAACAACAACAAGAAGCATAGGGCTTGTGCTCGCAATTCCCTGCAGCCCAGCCAGGCCACAAGCTGCAGTCTGGGGCTATTTAGAGGTCACTCTGCAAATGTAAAGGTCTGTAAGAAACACTGCCCCAAAAGCAGGGAGAGGAGCAACAGTGGCCAACGACCACTGTAATAATCATATATCTGGATATTATTTTCTTCCCTCGCACATGGTTATTAAGAGACGATGTGGCTCTTAAAGCTAGAACCTTTTGCTCTGGGAAAATTATATGTGACACTTTACATACGGATTAGATAATTAATGTATGTCCTGATTTCTTCCACTGTAACATAAAAAGGGCGAGAGCAGCACTATAATTCCAGATAATTAAGGAGCGATGGAGTTGCAGTGGCCTCCACGGTGGTGGGAGTGCTGCCCACTGTCATTAGCGCTGGAGAATCCCTCTCTGCTCTCCACACCTCGCTGCCGGCTGTGTCCTCCTCCCCAGGGACCACCCAGCTATGGCCCCTGCTGTCCCTGACCACTGCCACCAAATCCGGTCCTGTCCATCTCCTACCATCTGCAGATGGCGAGAAGAGGCAGGACCCCGAAAGCGCAGGAGCCAAACTGCATCACAACGGAGCTGGTTTGTGCTTCAGCAGATGAGCCCATCCCATGGAGCGTGGCAGCTCCTCACAGCCGAGCAATGGGGCTTGGAGTGAGGGCAGCAAAGAGCTCAGCCAGCTCATCTCCTACCTCTCCCACTATCAAAGGATGTCAGGAAGGAGAAGCATAAACCTGGGCTGGCCACACCAGAGAAATGAGTGCCACTCCAGTGCTGAAGTGAGCTGCAAGCTCCCCAAAATGGGCTAGCAGGCAGACCTGATGGGACCCCCGTCTGGCAGAGGGCACGTGTCACCTGCACCCCTGCAGGCCCTGCACCCCTGCCCTGGCACTGGAGTTCTGGTGCCTCTGTAGCACTGGTGGACAGAGTCTTTGGAGACACAGCAGAGCATAGCATATCCCTCCCAATGCAAAAATGCTCATACCGAGCCCAATTTGCATTAAGCCCAAACTAGTTTTTTCCAGCGAGGTAGGCGAGATGCACTCATTTAATGTAAAGAAAATGCATGTCGGTGCATGGGGACAAAGTATCTTTTGAAATCCCTGCAGGACCTCCCTGCCTGCTGTGATCAAACATTAAAATCTAGAGCTGTCACTAAGCAAAACAAACACAAACTGTCTGTGCTTTCATCTGCACAGCATCCTGCATCCTGCCCTGCCGACTGCTCCTGCCGCCCCCAGGGCTCCTGCAGCCCGGGACCGTGCCAGGCTGGGGGGACAACAACAGCACCCGAGGCACGCCAGAGTGCGACGTTAATGTGCTCTGAACATCCAGGTGTTTCCCAGTTCGTTCTGTTAGCAGGAAGCTGCTGGCCTGGCTTTCGCTTGTCACAGCCTCTGAGGGCTGTGGGAGCAGCCTGGTTGTCTGCTGTCCCCAAGGAGGGGCAAATATAAACAACCAAGGGACAAGAGGGGCAGGCCTGGGTGAGAGATGAAGGTGCAGGGCTGTGTCCCCCTGCACTGGTGACATCTGTGCGTACCAAACCTCCCTTTCCCTGTGCAGCTGAGCTCCGCTCCCAGAATGAAACAAACCAAAAAAACTACAGGCAAAACCCACCCGTCCCAGAGCTCTCAGACAGGCACTTCTCGTTTCCTGGGGCTTGAGCACAAACTGAGGAGTGGAAAGCTCGGGCTGCAGGTGAGTAATTGTCTCTTTCGGGCTCCTCGCTCAATCTCTGCCCGCTGCCGCAGCCTTTGTTTACCCGCGCGGCTGCTCCTCAGCACACCACGCAGTGCTCGCCGCTCTCCCAGCATCCTGACAATTCTGTGTTTAAAACACTAATAATAATCAAGCCGTGTTATTTTTCCTCCTCCTGCAGGATTCTCCTAAGGCTGTGAAGGTCTCAAATGTTTGACCGCGAGCCTGATAAATGCTTGCCTTCAGCGATGCACTTTCTTGTAGCGTCTCTGAAATATGTATGCACATGTTATGCGGTGTGGATGCATATCAATGCCACATCTACCTTTGCATATTAAATCATCGCCACATCTTCTCTGGCAGTAAAATATGCAGAGCATATGCTAAAGACAGCATCTCCCCTGCCTAAGCACAGCAGCCCTCCCCCTGCACACTCTCCCTCAGCATGGGCTGTGATCCCAGGTATTTCAGCCCCTCTCTTTTGTTCTTCTCCTAGGAGAGGTATTTATTTTTATTTCCTCCCTGCACTCTGCTTTTGCTGTTTTAAGGGCTTCTGTAACTGCCTGCTTACAAATATATTCCAGCCAGAGCTGTACCGTAACTTCTCTCCCCCTTCAGAGGGAAGACAAATAAGAGACACTGTGGAGAAGCTGCCTGACATAACAAGCCAGCAGGAGCATGGGGCTGCCTTCCCTGTATTTACCCCCTCCCACTGCACGGTCCTGCGGAGGCAGTCAGGGGTTTCAGACAAACCTCTAGCCCTGCCATCACTGCTGCCCCATCTCCTGCTTTTACACCTGAGCAGTCAAACCTGGCTGACATCAGATTTGAGTCACAAAAGAGGGAATGAGAGATTTCTGATGGAGAGTGGGAATATTCACTTTGATGATCACTGGGATAAGAGCCAGAAATAAGAATAATCTTTTGGGAGGCATAAAACAGCTGCTAGGTGCTGGGATTAGGCAGAAATCTCTTGTCAAGGTCTGCTCCTTGGAAGGAGCCTTGGTCCTGCTCTTGGCAGCCATGGAATTGTGCTACATTGTGACTCCAGAGCCTCTCCCACTATGGGGCTTCCCATTTTTCTGGTTTAATAAAAATGCTAAAATTTACAGCAGGGCCATTCAAATTCACACACAAAACACACTCACTTCCCCTTTGGAGCAGCAAGAAGTGGTTTCTCCAAAATAATCCCGTGGGCATCTAGATCCTCGTATGCAGGGGTGCCAGGCCTGGAAGTAGGAATTGTGCACCTTTGCATGGAAGCAAATGGGGCCTGAGTGGCTGCTCTATTGTTACAGATGTAATAAAGCAAATTATTATTAATAATAATATCCAGGACACCCAAGCCAACAAGTCCTGCAGCCCAGTCCCTGGGCCAGGCAGGGAGCTGTCATCTCTCTGCTCACACCGAAGCTCCCGGGGTCTGGGGCAGTGGCAGAGCAGAGGGACTGGCTGCCCTGCCCTGCCCTGCACACAGCTCTGAAATCCTCCCCTACTTCCCTTTCTCTGCAAACTAAGCCAAATTCAGGTTCTCCTGTGCCTGCCCACAGCCGAGCTGACTGGTGATCAACCCTCCTGCTTTCTCACCTGCTAATTCTTCTCTCCTACTGGGGGGCTTCTGTCAGGCATTCCTCTTCCACACTAACTTGGCTGTCTCCTCCTCCCCCCACCTTTCATTCACCCTAATTTTGCAGATTTCAGAGAAGAAGTGAGGAAAGCTGTCACTGGTAAAGGGAGCTCTAACAGAGCAGAACAGCATGAGCCCTTTTGTTTCTGTAGGAGATGTCAGAAGGAGCAGGGTTAGTGAGAACCGTTTCCTCCTCAGCTCCCAGGTGGCTGCTTTCTCCTGCAGGTACTGACCTGCTCACCTTTCCCTGCTCTGCAGCAGAAGCCCCTGGATGACACCTTCAGGGATATCCCAAACCTGACCCATCCTCACGCGGAGAGCAGAGATGCTGTGCTCAGTAGTCCCACGTCTCGTCCCCATCACACAGCACAGCGCTGGGGTCATGAGCTGTGCAAGGCATCAGCCTCTCAACTCTCCCTCCTGGCTGCCACCACTGTCATTTTCCAGGAACAGAGGGACCAGGCTGGTCATGTCACCACATCACTGGGCTCATTTCTACCCACAGCCGCCTGCTTTTCAATTATCACCTGCCCCAGGTCGAAAAGAGCTTGACCCCTCTCACCCAGTGAGAACACGCTCAGCTCTGAGCTGCGGCACGAGAGTAAATCCTGCAGCACAGATTAACAGCACAGGGAGCACTTTCTCTCCTGCACTTCTCTATAAAGCAAAGTCCTGTTAAAGTCTTTCAAGAGATCAAAGAAAGCCCAGAAGGGCTCAAGTCTGAAGTCCCTGAGTTCTCCAATTGCACTGTGTCCTACAGAAACCACAACATGGAATAGAATCTCCCTGACATCCTTTTGGAGCCTCGATCCTCAGTTCTGGCACAAGTCAGGTCAGCCAGCGCAGGAGGTGGAGCTGCTGGAGCGAGTCCAGAGACCACGGAGCTGCTCTGAGGGCTGCAGCTCCTCTGCTCTGGAGCCAAGCTGGGAGAGCTGGGGGTGCTCACCTGCAGAAGAGAAGGCTCCAGGGAGACCTCAGAGCCCCTTCCAGGGCCTGAAGGGGCTCCAGGAGAGCTGGAGAGGGACTTGGGACAAGGGGTGGAAGGACAGGACAAGGGGGAATGGCTTCAAACTCAGAGAAGTCAGAGTTAGGTTGGATATTGGGAAGGAATTGTTCCCTGTGAGGGTGGGGAGGCCCTGGCACAGGGTGCCCAGAGAAGCTGTGGCTTCTCCATCTGTGGAATTTTTCAAGGCCAGGTTGGATGGGGCTTGGAGCAACCTGGGATAGTGGGAGGTGTCCCTGCCCATGGCAGGGGTGGAACGAGATGAGCTTTAAGGTCCCTTCCAACCCAACCCATTCTGTGATCCCACGATCTCAGTGTTGCCCACCCAGCCAGGTGTTCCCGAGCTGTGGGGTCAGTACCAGGCTCGTGACAAACCCTGGTGATGTCAAGCTGAACCAAAGCCAAGAAAAAATGCAATCTGGTATATTTAAAACCAAGGAGTGATGCCACTTTTTCGTTTGCTGGAACTGCTCCCCACACAGCTAAATCGGGGTACCCAGGCGTGCTGAGGGCAGTGGCAGCTCGCTGACAGCCAGCTCTTGGCACCAACAGGGACAGGACAACCATCAGCTAAACCCATGCTGCTGGCACAGAGCTTCAGAAAATCAAACCTAGGGACAAGCAGAGATGAGAAACAGGCATTTCACAGCACTGCTGCTACAAATTTTAGGAGGAGACGGGCCAACTTCATGCATCTGTCTGTCTTTACAGGAGGCTAAATTAAGAATCACCATAGAAGAAAACACGAGTAATTGAAAATGTGAAATCTCTGCCAGTGTGGCCGGTGATCTCCATCTCCTGTGGCACCATGAAGATGGGCCTCACCCAGAGGGCTGTCCCTTCACACAGGCTCTGCCAGGAGAGCAGCAGTTTCCCCTGGGCATCACCAGCACAGCCAGCTGCAGCAGCAGATCGCAGCCTGTGGTGTGAGGATGCAGTGTCCAAACCTGTGGTGCGCTCCATCCCTCTCCTATTGCTGCAGCTCCTCACAGCCAGCTCTGCCTGCCCTCCCTCCCAGTCACCCTCAGAGGTCTGAGCATCAAATTTGTGCTCCTTTCACCGGGAGAGAGATTTTTCTCTAGCGCTGGTGTTCCTCTCCATCTTTCAGGATGAATCATTGCTGGTTTGAGCACACAGCAAAGATTTATGCAGTAATAGATGTGGGGAATAGCTGTGGCTCCAGGGTCTCAGAACAATAATACATAATTCAGAAATTAATACAGGGTAGCAAAGACAATGGGATTTGAAATGAACATTATCGGCCAAAGCAAAAGGAAAACTCCACAGGCTCATCGTGTGCAGATGCTTCCACGATCCACACACCCAATTATAACTTTAGCTCTTACAAAGGGAACTGACTTAAACCATTAAATCTTTATTATTTTTTTCCCCGTGGTGGGAGGGGGAGTGGGAGTGCAGATTCCTTAAAGATAGAGAGTTTAAATTAAGCTTTAAAACTGTGACTGAGCAAGATTTAATACTGACAATTAGCCTGGACAAACAGTTAATCGTCCTGCAGGCATAATTTATATATTCTCTGTGCAACAGGGAGAGAATGTCAGCACATTGCACTGCAAATTAGTGCAATAAAAGAATCTCATAACCTCTAACAGCTCTGCTGTCTGACAAAGAGAGATCATTCCTCCTCTCCCCATGCTGTTGCCTAGCCACACTCCCATCACCCTGGGCTGCTGCTCTTGCATTTTAGACCCTATTTCTCAGCTATACCCCACTACCCAGACCTTCCTGCCAGCCACACCATTGGTGGAGAGCTTTGCCAGATCCCCTGGAAAGAGCCAGGTTGGAGCTTTGGTGAGAAGAAGGTAAAAAGATAAGCAAGCATCTTACAGGATGTGGTGATGATTCCGGCCCTGAATTAAAAAAGCAGTTTAACACGAGACTAAGGGCAAGGATAGGCCTGGGCTGCAGCTTGGGGCTTGGCTGAGCAGAGCCAGACCCAAGTTCAGATAGCATCTTTCCCAGGTGGGCATTAGCCAGCCTGGATGTACGCCAGGGTGGTGGTGAGGAGCCTGTGTGCTTCCAAGTCAGGCGTTTCAGGTAAAATTTACAACTGAAACCAACAAACAGCACACATTTTTCCCAAAGAACATTGCCAGTGCCTGGGCCACTGATGAGTAATAAAAATCCCCAGTGAGGATCTCTCTGGATGTTTTTATTTGGTAAGGACACGTGGGCTGGAACACTTTTTAGCAGAACATGGCTGTATCTCATTCTTCATATTCTCATGCTAAATCCCCTTTAGAAAAAGTTAAATGTGCTCTCAGTGTTCCCCACAGGTCCAGTGGCTATCGCTGCAACCCGTATGTTATATCACAACAGAAAGAAAGCAGGAACTCATAATGAAGGAGAAAAGAAAAAAACCCAACCCTTTAACAGTGTAGCCCACATCCAATATTATTATTTCAAGAGTATTATTTCAGTGGAGGCTTTCATAATGACTTACTGACCTAAACTATTAAAAACCATCCCCATGTCTGCAGTGGAACAGATGAAGTACTCCAGAAATAGCTACAATTCAGTGATACATACATTATACACTCTGCAAATTTGTTGAGGAACTTTTATAAGAGGGCTATAGAAAATTAAATTAATTATTAATACAGATCAGCAATATCTTTTCGCTCATCTCCTCCTAATACCATACAGGTGGCCTGTGCTGTCCTATTCTTCCATGCAGAATTTTCCCTGCTGAAATTCATTTGCCTTTCTGCGCTAAAGGAGTCTGTGGGAGGCTGCTGTATGCAAAGAATTTGTTTTAAGAAAAGCAAAATGTTAGATCCCTCAAAATCAGCTCCTAACCAGTGGGAGACACAGAGATATTGGTAAAAAAAAAAAATCTTGTCTTATTCAAGTATATTCTTATTTCCTGTGAAATTAAATTTGCACTTCTTTTGGGGTAGAAGAAAAAGGAAATGGGGAATTAAAGTCCAGAGAAAGCCAGTGCAGGGATAAAATATAAAACTCTACTGGGACTTCCAGCTTTTAGACACAGCAGGAAACTCAATACAGATTTACTTAAAATAGGTTAACAAGGCAGTTTGCCATCATCTTCTTTTAGCACTAGAGGACTCTGCTTTCGAAGGACACAATTAAGGGAAAGAAGGAAGAATCGGCTCGGTGGTGCATTTCCAGCATTCCCTTCTGCTGCAGCCGGAGCAAATAAAGCCTTTCTGCTTCATTTTAGTATCAGAAATGTGAGAGAACAGGCAAATAGGGCAAACCAGCACAGGCCTGTACTCCACACTTCCCAAAAATCTGGTCCAATATCTGCTCTTGAAGGCCTGAGGGTGCTTAAATGGGAACCACAGGCACAGACCACAGTCATCATCACAGGCTTCAAATCCAGCCCAGTTTCACATCCCTCTGTTCCCTCTGAGGATATCCACCAGTGCTGAGCAGCTAAAAAACCAGCACCACCAGTTACCCACCAATGACCTCCCAGAAGAAACCTTTCTGGGTGCCTGAGGAGCACAACAGCACCAGCATCAGCTTCCAGCAGATTTACACTCTGTGACATCTGTGCAAGACAATGTGTTTGCACAAAATGCTGCAAACACAACAGGTTCTCAGTGCCATTTCTCTAAAGACATCAACAGCTCACCCCAAGGAGCACACACACACCCCTAAATGCTCACATGAACCCACTGCCAGCTCAGCAGTGTGGATGCATGAAAAAACATGCCAAAACACATTTTTAATAGGCAGTTTAAATAATCTTAACTGGAGGAAGAAACCCAAACACACAAAACACTTCTTGAGCAGCAATTTCTTAGTGTCATGGTGAACTGTTTTTTCAATGCAACCAAAATCTCATTACTGGTGTAAGCTCAACCCAAACACTGACTTTACATGTCTATGCTGACAGTTGCTGATACCAACAGGAAAAAAGGAATTTTATTTGCATTTGTTTGAATCTTTGACCTAAATGAAAACAGCAAATATTCTTCAGAAATAGCTACATGGCTTTGTAAGGTCATTTGTTTCCTCCCCCAGCTCAGTCACCATCCTCTCTGGGATCACAGGCAGGGCAGGTTGAGTAGCAAGGCTGTTTCTCATGGGCAGTAGTGCCCTGCAGGGCAGCCTGGCCACTGAACTGCCTTGACCTTGCCCATGTCAGGGCCTGCTGGGGAGGGAAAAGTCCCCAGAGCAGCCCCAATGCCTTGGAATAAGGGGAATAGAGGAGGAGCTGGAGTCACTCAGTGTGTTTACTGCTAAGGGACCAGGTGAATTTCTGTGCAATGAGAGCAACTCCCTCATCCCATCCCATCCCATCCCATCCCATCCCATCCCATCCCATCCCATCCCATCCCATCCCATCCCATCCCATCTCATCCCATCCCTGCAGGCTCTCCCTGTCCCTGGGCAGCAGGGCTTGGGCTGCTGAGCAAACTGCAGGAGCTGATGAGGCTGAGGGTGCTGGCACAGCTCGAGTGAGGACACAGCTCCTTTACCACCTGCCCAGTGGAGGTTTCCACGTAAGGCCAAAGCCACATCAGTCCCTTTCACATGGAGCTAGAACTGTATGAGCAAGTCCAGGACATTACAGAAGAGTTTCCTCCCCTGTGGTGCACTGATTGTCCATGAAACCACGGCAAACCACCCACCCAGCAGTGGATCAATGGCTGGACAGGGCGTTGTGGAGATGCAAAGCCCCTGGGCATGGTGCCTTTCAGAGGTGTTTGCCCAAGGGAAGGGCAGTAAGAGGGCCTGACAAGGTCACCTGCACCTCTGACCAGCTGGGCTGGGCTCAGGAACTGCTCTGGGAAAAGAGCTCAGCCCCACACAGCTGGGTTTGTAGCAGCCTTGGGGTTGGAGCATGACCCAGAGCCCACGACCCCACAGCTGTGGGATGGCAGCAAGCTTTTACTAAAAATAAACTGTTCTGGTATGTCAACAACTCTGCAACCCAACAGGAACCAAGAGCTCTGCAGCAACCACCGGAGAGACACAGGCACTGGAGATCAGCTCTGCAGGACCCCACAAGCTCACTTGCATCCCGGACTGCCTGCAGGTTTACAGGAGAAACAAATATGGAGGAGTTCTTGTGAGGAAAACAGTCATTGAAAATTATTACTGATTTATTTCCCCGTGAAAAGATGGCATTTTGTAAAGCCTTCTGTTCAACAACAGCCCGAAATGTCAATGAAACACATTTAATTTTCTTATTTATGGTAATTATGCATTAGTTTGTCTGTTGTGACTAGAGTGAACCTACCAAAATAGTAGGTGAATAGTAGGTGAAACACTGCTGTTTTTTGAAGTAATGGCATCTGCTAAATACTGATCAAAACAACTTATTGTCTTCTGCAAAGAATTACACTTTCTGTAACAGACATCTGCCAGTTTGATGTCATGAAATAAAACACAGAGATATGGGAGCTGGATAATAGAAGCTTAAGGAAGACAAACTGAATATTCAGAATTTCAAAACTTCGTTTTCAATTTTGAAACAAATTTCTCAGAATTGAATAATTCTGAGGAGCTTAATTAAAAAAAAAAAAGGCTTTTTTCAGTGAAGAAATTAATGGAGTTATGTCTGGAAATAGCTCAATTTCTGGTGAGATACGAAGTCAAAGCTTCAGCCAGACTAAGGTGAAGTGTTGGATGTTAACTGGGGGAACCTCAGGGGGGAAAAGGAGGTTGAGGAGAAATGTTATTGCTCTCTATAACCACCTGACAGGAGGTTGTGGCCAGAGGGGGGCCAGGCCCTTCTCCTAGCCAGGACAAGGGGAAGTAATCTCAAGTTGCACCAGGGGAGGTTTAGGTTGGACGTCAGGAAAGATTTCTTCACCAAAGCACTGTCGAGTACCAGAAGAGGCTGGCCAGGGAAGAGGTGGAGTCACCATGATTTAAAAACCATGTAAATGTGACTCTCAGGGACATGGTTTATTGGTGGCCTTGGCAGTGCTGGGTCAGTGGTTTGACTCATGGTCTGAAAGGTCTTTCCCAACCTAAATGACTTTGTGATCACATACTTAAAAGCAATTGATTATCACAGGTGAACTGGAGGCCTGGCGAGCACCAGCTCCCCAGGATGGCTGCGGGTGTTGCTAATTAATCCAGGAGCTCAGCCTGGATGTGCAAAGTGGCTTGCACAGGAGAAGTGCCTTTCACACCTAGTCACTGTGCATTATAGATCTGTTCCAACAAAATTATCCCTTCAGCATCCGATGTGTTGAATGCGGATTCACATTAGTCATCCCTGAAATAGAAGGCAGTGAATGGTCTTTATCCACTTAATGAGGGTGGTAATCACTTTATTCCAATGGGTACAGTCTGTAGCCCACATGCACAGTTTAGAGTACTCAAAGGATCCTTCTCACTCTTCCAATCTCTAGTGTTGGCTTCAGAAAATGCAAGTAATTTTTAATAAAAACTGGGCTGTTTCAGCCACAATTGCTTTTCTTATAGTTTATTGCAACTCTCCACAAGTTTAATAAAATTAAAATCTGCTGTATAAACACACTTCCTGTCCTTGATACCTGCTGTTGGTTTATTGTGAAGTGTTTTACTGCAAAGATGCTTTTCAATGGTCCCAAATTGTGACACCAGAGAGCAGACAGACCTCAGAAGAAGGCAGAGCTCCCCTTTGTGCTCCTCTGCCACCAGTTCCTTCATCAGTAAATGAAATACATTCTGAAAGGTTTCAATTTGGCTGTAACACAGCATTTGGACCCATTTTAGGGCAGATTTTTTATTTTGCTCACAAGACTTCTGATCTTCCAGGAGGTAAAAGGATGAGAGTACACACAGATTAACGAGAGGGAATTTGCAAGGAGCTATAACAGAGGAGGGGGAAATAGGTCACATTTTTAGGCTTAGTAACATTAAAGGTGCCCCTTTAAGGAGTTAGTGCTAATGAGCCAGCAAATTATTGCGCCGGAGTCACAACTGGCCTTCTGGTTCTGCAGATCCGGAGAACCAATCTGGAGGTGCCCAAGTGGAAAATGATGTGGTTTGTGGAGGTCACTATTTCAGGTCACTGTTTGTGAGGGCTGCCTGCAAGCGCCGGGGCTGCCCACAAATATATCACAGCTGAAGCCACTCACGGCGAGCGGCTGCGACCTTTGCAGAGATTACGGAGCAGCTGCAATTGCCGGGAAATAGGCTGGGAAATGGGCTGGGAACCACGGCAGGGTTTATGCAGGGCTCTGTCGGCACAGCAGGGTCCTTCCAGAGAACATTGCCCTGCTCAGGTTCAAGGTGGAGGGGAAACCACCCCCCCGAAAGGCTGTTCACCCAAAGGTAAAGCCGCAAATGGACAGGGAGAGGGAAAAATGGGATCTCAAGTGAAGGGGCTTTTCCTCTCTCAGCATCTCTAAGGGCAGAGCAGGGAAAGGAGCCTCCTGCCAGAATAAAGGCACTGGAGGCAGTGTTGCTTTGCAAGCTCCAGTCTGATTTGCTTCTCATTAGAGCACACACATCTCAGTGTTTTTACTCATTAGTGTTTTACATCCCTCAGAAAATCCATATTTTGCACTAGCTGTCTCAGTGTTTAGTCTCTTACATTTCCCTGCCTGAGTTTTCTGCCTGTTCCCTGTCTTGTTAATTCTCTTCTCTATTTTCCCATCTGCCCTGATCCATGAAGCACCTCTGAATGTAGCAAAACCTGCCAGGAGGGAGGCAAGGCAGCCCTCAAAGGCAAGGTAAATCCATGAATGGCTTGGAGTCATAGAATCACAGAGTGGTTTGGATTGGAAGGGATTTTTAAAGGTCACCCGAGTCCACCCCTCTGATATGGTCAGGGACACCTTCCACTAGACCAGATTGCTCAGAGCCCATCCAGCCTGGCCTTGGACACTTCCAGGGATGGGGCAGCCACAGCTTCTCCAGACCCCCTGCGCCAGGGCCTCGCCACCCTCACTGTAAAATCTTCTTCCTGATATCTGTGGGGTATAGGAAAGGAAACAACCTACTTCATCTCAGCTGCAGGATCATGCCTGCAAATCTGTGCCTTCTGCAATGGGCACAGGGACAGGGGCAGCTCTCCCAGGCCCACCTCAAACTCCCCAAACCCTTCAGAGGAACCTTAGAAAAAGAGGAGCAAGGAGAAGCCCCTCCTTCCCAAACACGGGAGGCCACTGAACACTTACATTATTTCTTATAGCGACGGAGGGGGGGAATTACAGTGGAAACTGAGATACAATTAATTACCTGTTAACTGGAATGAAGGACCTTCTGCTCCCAATATCTAACCCAGTTTAATTATAGGTGTCTGGAGCTGGGGAGCCTGTGTGTGTTCACAGGTGGGGTAGGAGGTGGTAATAGGGAGCTCACCCCCCACACCATAATCCTGCCTCCAACCTCTCACTGTACCTGTTTCTGATATGTGCAATAAGCATGAAGAAGGGCTTTGGATTACAAAGAGAGACCTCCCCCTCACCTTGTAATTACCAAATTAACACATTCTAATGGGTGAAGTACTCCAGCAGCAGACTATGATTAATGCACAAGTCCAATTAGCTGCAGATTCTTTCCCTCTAATTTTAGCCCACTTAAATAGCATGAGACAATCTGTAATGTCTCTGGGGTGAGCCTCCCCTCCACACAAGCTCCCTCCTCTGCCATTTAATGAAATCTCTGGTGTTTAATGCGAGAGGCAGCTCAACTCTGCCACTCTGCTGGAAGCCTTGTTCTGGCGCAGCACCGGCACGGCTGAGGCGTGGGCAGGGAAGCTGTGTCTGTTACAGACAAAAAGAATACCTCGCCTCAAAAACATCACCTGACGGCAGCTTCTCTGCTGTCACACCAGGTGGAGAGGTGGGGACAGATAAAGAGAGATCGAATTTAAGCTCCCTAAGAATGCTGCTGATGCCCCCAAACCTTACACCCACCAGGAGCCTTGCTGGCAGCAACCCAAATATTTCTGAAAATGACTACTCAGTCAAATGGGTTCCCAATCTGGCCCCTATCTAAACACAAGTCCCTTAATCCAGCAGCACCATACATACACCAATTGTAAAAGCTCTCATTTATTTAAGAAAACACTTGGATTCTTTTCCCTTCAAAGAAAAACAGAACAAATTCCTCAGAAATGGCCTTTGCTGAGCCCCATTTTCAGTGGCAAAGGGGTTTCCAGTTGGTCCCATGGTGATTTCACTGGTTTCATAGAGAAGGAATCCAAGGACAGAGGGAGAGAAGGAAAATCAACAAGAAGCTCAAATTATTGTGGGTGGCCTGACTGAGCCCAGGAAGGAAAGGGTAAAATGGTTCTCTGTGCCAAAGCTAGAGGAAACTTAACCCAGCACTGGATGGCAAAACAACCACTTTTAGTAAAAACTCTTGTCCCAGTGGGACACTGGTGCACTCCCACTTCTGGCATCTGAATGCAGCCCTCTGAGGAGCAGCCGCAGAACCCTGGGCAGGAGGCAGGGTCTGCTCCAAGAGGAACAGTCCAGTGGCTGCTTGGAGAGGATCCCTTGTCCCCCTTGTCCAGTTAGGGAAGCACAAATGTCTGCTGCTGCTAAGAATTGAGCAAACTCATCAGGGGAATGGCTTCAAACTGACAGAGGGCAGGGTTAGATGGGATATTAGGAAGAAATTCTTCCCTGTGAGGGTGGGGAGGTCCTGGCACAGGGTGCCCAGAGAAGCTGTGGCTGCCCCATCCCTGGAGGTGTCCAAGGCCAGGTTGGACGAGGCTTGGAGCAACCTAAGGTCTTTTCCCATGTCCCTAACCATATCAGAAGGGTGGAATGAGATAATCCTAAAGGTCTTTTCCCACACAAACCACTCTGGGGTTCTATGGACTGCCTGCTGCTCCTAAGCCATTACCTGACAAAGCAGATCTGCAGTGCCTGGGGAAGACCAGCACCTGTGAAAGGAGCAATGGCACAAAGCTTCTGAGCTATTTGCAATATCCCCCCATATCAGAAATATTAAAATATGAAAAATATTCAAGGAATTTCTCTCTCCCAAATGGCAAAAAGAACAGGTTCCAGTCAAGCTGCTCATCGCTGGTGGTCCCCAGTTAGTTGGGGGGTTTTTTGCACAATGTTCATCACCAACAAAATTTGAGTGGGAAACAACAACAAACATTTCCCAGTAGCCCAGAGAACACTCAGAAATGTGCAGAGCCTCCGAACCAGGGGATCCATACCATTTGAAGCTGGTTTGTGAACTTCACCTCCCGCGACAGGGAAAGGAGGGCAGGGCTTCTGCAGAAGGAAATGCAGGTGACACTTGGCAAGGTCACACAGCAAGTCTGTGTCAGAGAGCATCGCTCCTCCAACTGCACTCCTGATGCTCCTTTCTCCACCCAGTGTGGAAAACGTCTCTTGCCACCACGGACACATCACTGTCTCCTGCATCAACCTTTTTAATTTCATTAAACACAGCCTCATATTTTTATTAATAAAATCCACTACAGTAGCAGCAGCAAGTTCCTTACTAAGCCACTCCCAGCACTGCGCTTTTTGGCCATCTTTTTCTAAGACATAAAGAAATCTAGTAAAGCTTTCTAAGCAGATGATGTTGTGTACAAAATATTAATGCTGCTTATCCCTAAATTGATATTTCTTTGAAGACTTCTAATAAAGCCCGGTTCCTCCAGAGCCTTAACCATGACAAACGTCAATAAATGTTATGAGTCCCTGAGGCTGAATTTTAAAGGAGCATTAAAGATTAAAGAATGCACAGGTCAATTACTGAAACAAGCAAACGACTTTAGGAGTAATTACATATAATTTTGCCTTGTTTATTTTACATTAGTTATAAGTGTCCATAATCCTGTGTCCCCCCCCAGGGTCTCTTATGATTTGGGTTGAAAAATTCCTTCATCTCTCGTTTGATTTTAAGTGCAGTTTCTGGGGCCAAAAAGTGGTTTTAAAATGATTTTTTGGTGCCACACTCATATATGTATATGTACACACACACACGCACACACCCCCTCTGGTATCTCATCTATCCAGCACACGAGCTCCTGCCTGTCCCAAGGCCCCTGGAGCCATGTCCCTTGTCCCTGCTGGCACAGCCCATTTGGCTGCAGTAGACCAAGCACTTCTCCCTTTCAATACCTGCAGAAATGGCTGAAGATACTAAGTGGTGTATATAATAAACACACCACCTAGTATAAATATAAATAAACATTTTGTCCTGGGTTGAAGTGTATTCTGTTACCATCTTTGTGAGCTGTTGGAACCAGGTGGAGCAGTGTTTTCCCTGCCTTCTCCCTCTGTACTATCTCCTGTTAATGGGCCATCAATGCCTCACCCCATGACTCAGAAATNCAATCTAGATTATTCCTTCATGAAGCACTGGCACCTCCATGTAAAATGAGTTTGATGAGAGAGGGCTCAGAGCCTGGGCTGTTCCACCACCCCTGGGCACCCCAGCTCCTCCCTCCCCTCCCAGCCCCGTGCACACACATCACACTGAACTGCTTCAGCATTAACTGGAGCTTTAATTCACGGAGATCTCGTGGCTCCCACAGAAAACATCCACCTGCGCAAGCTCTAGGGGTTGCCATCATCTCCATTAAAGCCCTGCCCACGTACCAGCTGTTGGCCAGCCCAAGGCTGCCCCAAACCCCAGAGCAGGGCAGGGTGGACCTTGGAGAGCCCAGGGGTGCTGGGAGGGGACCAGCAGGAGATAAGAAGTGCTTGCATAGGGCTTTTGCCCACTTTTCACTTCTTCTGTGCTCTCAGATGGCACTAGATTAGCAAAGTATTTACATAGCCCTTATGAAGTACATTTGATGTTCGGGGCAGAGTCAGCATCTCTCATGTGGCTGTTCTGCCTCTAATGTCATTTTATAGCATGCCAGCCCATAACAAGGGTAATAAAATAAATTTGGGAGGGGAGGCGGAGGTTGAGGAGCACATTATGGAGGAATCTGGCCCTCTCTGCAGCCAGCAGGAAGAGGAAGCTCAGTAATGGACATGTCATAATCTTTCTGTGCCAGTTAATATACGTCCAGCGTTACACTGATGTTTTATTGCACTCCACACATTCAGCAGAAGCCCATTTCTTTTAAGTGATTTTGATAAGCTGATTGATGCAGTCCCTGTTTTTCTCATATGTGTGTGTTTGTAAGAACCCGTCTGCCTGATGCCATGGGCTTCTATCTAATAAAGGACCCATAATGTACTTATTTTCCTCGACCATGACTTTCCTCCACTTTCCCCTGCAATTTACTACTTTAGAGAAATTTAATCTGCTGCTGAAATTTACTGTATTATTAATGGAGAGTCAGTGCACAGCCTCACTGTAATTAAACTATGCACCAAAAAAAAAAAAAGAAAAAAAGTCTCAACCCACCTAGTGTTCAAATAGCATCGAGGGTTTCACTGGAACTACGTGAAGGCAAGAAATGCAAAGCCAGGCAGGATATCTTTGCTGGTTATGGAGCTCTCAACTGGTTTTTGCAGAGCTGAGATGGGAGGCAGGTTCCCAATGTTCCCAGCTTCCAGGGGAGTAGAGAAAACTCCTCATTGCAGGTGCCACCTATGCGAATTCTGGGCTGAAAGAGGGACAAGCTCCCTCCTTTTGGTTAACAAAACACCTCAGCCTTTGGCACACAAATTTTGGAAAATGCTGCCCCAGGAGGCTGCAGAGGGAGGAAGAACAATATAAATGGGCAAATTCACACTGCAGGAGTTCATTGGTAGCTTAGATGATCCCGATGCAACCCCTGCTGTGGGAACCTCTTCAGCTGCTGGCAGAGCAGGCAGGACAGAAGCATTCTGCTGGGACGAGTACCTCCAGACTCAGGGCACTCACAGGAGGCTGCAGGACCTCCAGAATCACTTTTCCAGGCTTGCTCTCAGCCCGAGGCCAGGAATGATCCTCTGTCTCTGTCCAGGGATGCCAAGGCTCAGGAGTTCAACTCTGAGGCACAAAACTCCCTTTCAGCAGGAGAGACAGACTGTCCCTTTGTCACCACCCTGACACAGGGAAGGACTTCACCCGTGAGACTCCATCCTAACACAGAGAACCTCATGTATCTCATGTTCCCATGCAGCACGGCCAAAACTGAGATAAAGCGGTGCCAAACCACCTGAGAGGAGCTCGTGTAAGCTCGTTCAGATCTCAGCAAGTTAAAGGATGGCAATAAACCCCCCGGTGCTGCCGGTCCGTGCCTTGGGGTGTCACATGGGGAAAGCTGAGCTGTGCCAGGTCCCAGATCACAGCCACAGGCAGCAGGAGAGGGCTCACTTTAGATCTCGGCACATTAGCTGGTGCTGGGCCAAAAATGGCAGGATATGGCATGTTTTCCGTGGTTCTGATGGGACTCAGGAGCCCCAGAAGATCACCAGGCCACTGTGTGAAGCTCTCTCACTTCAAAGCCAGAGAAAACAGGGCTGCACCGCTTTTTAAAATTTTTTTTTTCCGGGTGTCTCTTTTCATTTGTCAAACCTCCAGAGCAGGATTAAGCCATAAAGAGAATATTTGGCAGGAGGCATGCAGAGGCACGAGAGGTAGGGACAGCATTTCTTGGGAAGGACGGGAACGGCGAGGAATGCAGCAGGAAAACAGTGCAATGTTACCTCTGCGCCTTTCTCCGCGGGTTTGTTCTCCCCTGGTTCGCTCCCTCGGACTCTGCACCCCAGCCCAACACACCTGTGAAAACACCAGCTGGGCAGCCCGGAGCTCAGCTCTGCGCTGAGCGCTCTGCTGGGAAGGGCTGATCACGAGCGAACAAAAGAAAGGAGAGAAAGGAGAGAAAGCCGGTAATTGCTTTTATGCGAGAGCTCAGAAGCGCTGGCAAAAAGTGCCAGGGTTGCAAACCCGCAAAACACTCCAAACTCCCTGGGAAAAAAGTACCTCTGCTGCCTCATTTTATTCAACTTGCTGAGCAATTTACATGTGATGTAACCCAAAAGTTGGAAGGGTAAAAATTTGGGGGTTTGAACAAAACTAAAGTCCTCAGCAAAAGAGCACCTGATGCATCAGTTTTAGGGGTGCATACATGTCCATGAATACTCAGACCACGCCCAAACTCAGTTAAAAACAAGACACAAAGCTCAGGCATGTTTGGCAAGGACAAAATCTCCACGGATTTCAGATGTTCAGTGCTGATACTTCTCTGTGAAGAGTGCAAAATGCATTATTTCAAAACTATAAAAAGCTGCAATTACAAGGGGTTTCCTGGAAGGAGAATCAGAACTGCATTCTGAGCTGCAGGATCACCCCTCCCTTGGCAAGGTTTGAGTTCTGCTGTGTGTGGTAGACAGACAGGAGATTTTCAGAGGCATTGGACACCACGGTGTTCTGCCTTCTCTTGTGTTTTTGATTTTCTTTTCTCCTTTTTTTTCCCCTCAATGTGTAGAACAAAGTTCTCCCCCCTCCCCAAGTCTCCTGAAAGGTAACTGAACTATTTTGCCCCAGCTAAAAGAAACCCACACACCTGATTAGAGCTGAAGTAGAGCCTGTGCAACTGCAGGCCAAGATTTTATACTCAAAATTGGGAACTGTTAGACAATCTTAATTTTTCTTGTTCTGACCAGCTCTGCCCACAAGACACTGCTGCATGCCGTGTGCAGGCACTAGGGACAAGGCATTTGGCAGATGTTTTTAGCAGAAAACTCATCAATGTGATCTCCTGGAAAACAGGGAACTGTGCAATGGCAGTGGACACATGGAGAGGAGGAACACAAGAAACATCCCAAAAGCCGAAAGAGTCTCTGCGTCCCTTCCAGAAAGATTTTCAATTCCCTATCTGGAAGTATGTGGAAGCTGAAAGGACAAATATATAAAAGAATAACTTTAAAAATCCTCGTTTATCTCCCTTATGGTTGAAAAGAGAAGGAAATTTGATGACTGAAAGCAGCCTCTTGACTTGGTAGTGCAGCTTCTTATTGGTATTTATTTGCCAGGCTGCAGTCCCCACGTTTCCCCCACTCATTTGGGAAGGTTTTGTACAGTGTATTTGTGAAGAATGATTGACTACAGGGAGTCTTTGTTGTACTATCTGCTGTAATTATTTTAATTCAAACACATTCCCTTATAGGACTGACATCATAAACGCTGTTTTCTATAACAAATAGCTGTCAAGGCTGTCAAGCAGATCTGCTTACTGTTTTATATCATTACGATATTTAATTTCAACTCCGCGTTCTTTGTCAAATGTTCTCAAGATTTCCTTTCCCCAGTAGCAGATCAGACAGACGCCTTCAGTTTCCAGCACATCTTTCTTTAGGGTGAGGTCAGGGAAAGAAAGACAGGGAATTTGCAGGGATATGCCCACATCCCGACGGGAACTCCCGGCCAGTTTTAACTTCCCACATCGGTGTGCATGGGGTGTTATCAACCACAAGGCTGGTTGGGGTTTTTATGGCATGCTCAGACTCAAACCTTCTTAGTAATAAGATCACAGAGCAGCCTTTCTATTTTCAGGTTATAAACAGGCCCAGGAGCTGATAGGAACAGGCAGCACTTCATTCCCAGCTTTTTCCTTCGTTTCTCATTGATCTGACTCCCAGCCTTCCTCGTCAAAGGAAAAGCTGTGGCTCAGAAATAAACACTTCATAGCCCTCAAAGGAGAGAGATAGTGGCGTGGACCAGAGCCACCACCAAAGTCCGCTGCGTTTGGCTTAGAAAAGGTCTGGTTTCTGCGTCTGTTGCTGCTGTAGCTGCTCTGCCCTGACCCCCAAACTGGCCTGGCCGGCACCTGCTCTGCCTGAGCCACCTCTGAGCTTGTTCCTGCCACAGAACCCGATGGGAAGAGGCACCAAGAACCCCAAACACTGTGTTTTTATCATGGTTCACTGAAACACAAATAATTTTGCAAAATAACAAAGCCAGGAGCTGCTCTGTCCCAGGAGAGGTTTGGAGCAGCATGTCCTCTCCCACAAGTAGCTTTCCCCATTTATTTGGAAGGGAAAGCACACAGGGAGGTGCCAAATGGAAATGCAAGGAGTGCAAAGCAAATCCGACCCCGCCATCACTGCAGACAGACACTGAACCTGCTCTCTGTGGGCTGGGACATCTGACCACCGGTGTTACATCCTGGGTGCTCTGCCAAGTCATCTCCAGGTGCTCCTGGAAAACACACCTGAAAGGAGGCTTCCAGAGGCTGCCTGGGTGTCTCAGTGCCCTTTGCACCTGCAGGTCCATGCAGAGAGGGGCACAAATGCCCATCCATCTGCTCACAGCCTTTCAGGACAAGAGGAGAATGAGGCAGAGAATTCCTGGGGTGTAGGACCAGCCCAGAGGGAAGGAAGATGCCTGAAGAGAGGGTACTCCAGACGGGGCTGAGCACAGCCCTCCCTGCCCACAGCAGGGTGCCCAGACACCAGTGAACTCCAGACTGTCCCAGCTGCCCTCAGCATTGCTGGGAAATGTCTCCGTGTGTCCAGAGGGCTCCCAGCTCTCCAAGACAGAAGCTACCTTCATTCTGATTATTCCTGCACAGTACAATGCAATCCTGATTCTAGGCTATTGGCAGAAATCAGAATTAACAAGAAGTGAGAGGCAGACATGGCTCAATCACTCTTTCCACTCAGAATACGACATCCCCACACAAACAGCAGCGCACACAGAGCCATAAACACAAACCCTGCTCCCTCTGAAGCACTCAGCACCAGCATAGCAAACACATCATTTTCTCAGCTGCTGCGACGTGCGACTGCAGCCTGTTAGGAGCCCTGCACATGCTCTGCTACTTGGAGCTTATCATTTAATTAAAAATAACACACAGGTTTGGGGGACCAAGGCAGTGATGTACACTGAGCTGCTCTCCTCTCCCTCCCCTGTCTCCCTCCAGCCCTCCCTGCCTGCCAAATGCAGGTGTATAACACCGTAACCTTGCTTTCCAGCACACAAGTGCCATAAACCATCAATAAATTTTACTGACTTTCCTGTGACCTTCATGAGGACTGGACGAGCCACATCTCACACCAAAGATGGAGCTGTAAATATTTTATCTGTGCAGTAAACACAGTGCCGACAGCAGCAACTCACTCATGTCCCAGGGACTGCTCTGAGAGCACTCCCGCTGTGCCGAGATGGAGATTTATCTGCTGCTTCAGGAAGAACCTGGGCACAAAGGCAGAGCAGCTCTCAGAAAGCCATCCTTATTCCCAGCAGTTTCATGTCACCAGCAGTGGCTGCTGCCTCATTACAGAGCCATTCCCGGGCTCCGTGGGAAAGGCAGGGAACACGAGCCAGGCTGGCAGGGAGGCAGAAGTGCTAAATGCTCCTTCAGCAAGGCCCTGGGCCAGAAAAACCCTAAAACATGCTGAAGTTTGACAACATGAGATGCTGCCTGGCTGCTGTGGGGTTTATATCACCTGGGGTTTCCTCTTTGGCAGACTCTGGTGTTAAGGTCTGAGGGTAGGGTTCCGAGTTGAAAATTAATTCACATTTCCCCTAGCCATGGGATCTCTTACAAGTTCAAAGAGTATTCACACACAACAAGGTTTCTCTCTGCTGCAGGTCAGCACAAGCTGACCCATCACCAGCAGGAGACTGGACTGTCCTCACCCTGCTCTGGGGGACAGCTGCATCCTGGAGGTGCAGCACCTGCAGCCTGCACTGCTGCAATCCATCCCTTGGATCAGCTGCTCCCAGGCTCGTGCTGGTGGGAATCGCAGTGATGCTCCAGGACACAACCACTGCCTCAGAACTGTCCCCCTGGGACAGCACCTGGGCTCTGGGATGTTGTTTGCTGGGGATCCCCAGCACCTGTAACAGAGGAATGGGCTGCTGTAGTCCCAATAAGCTCTGTGGCTGCCCTCCAGTAGAAGGTGGCCAAGCTCTGCTTAGCCCTGAGGATCCCAGCAGCTGGAGCCATCCACCTGCAGTGAGCAGCCATTCAGGAGAAAACCTTTTCTTACAAGGGACTTTTGTTAAGGAAACAAAAAAGCTCCTTTCTGCCAAGCCCAAGGGCTGCAGAAGGTGAGGAAGAGGAGGGCAGTGAGCCTGTTACCATCCAACTCCCCTGCAAGGGTGAAAAGCAGCTCACATGGGACACAGTCCATCTCCCTGCACCTTGCTTAAGATTTAAATCTGTCCCATGAAATGGTCTGTCCTGTCCACTTTTAAACACTCCCAAGGACACGCTCCTTTGAGGCATTCCCCCTTCTCTGGATCCCCAACCAGTAGTTCATAACCGTGGTGCCCAGACTACTGAGTTACCCCTCAAAAAGCCCAAAGCTCCTCAAGATCTTTGGTCTCCCTCATCACCCTGTGCCCGCTGAGCCTCTGGCACACACACCCACCCTCCTGCTCACCACCCACCCTCGGCACGCTCTCGCCGCCCGGCCGCGTTGTCATTCTCTAATATTTCTTAAGGCAAAACCACATCTACAAGACAATCCCCAAGGATACAGCCCTTTGTTTTGCAGCACGCGCTGCCAGGAGACATGCACGTGAAGTGCCTGCTGCTATAATTGAGCCAGGAACAAGCGAGCCTCCGAGGGTTTCACTGACAGCCTCTGCTCCGGCTTCCCTGGCTCCACCGCTCCTGCTGCTGGCAAGGGATGGCACTACTGGGTTGGGAGGGTAAGAGGGGCTATGGCCTGGCTCCCGTCTCTCCTGTCTGTCCTCAGATGTTCTTCCTGATCCTGCTGGCCGCATCTGGTCCTAAATCTTCAGCTTTCTCCCCAAGTGAAACAGCCTAGCTTGCCCTGGCCTGCTGCTTTGGATCATCCTCATCACTTCCCTGTGGAAAGGGGGAAGTAGAAGCCCTCCTGCTGAGTAGAATCTCACCGCAGCAGCTTCAGAGGTCAGGGACAGCCCAACCTGTCCTGCAGCAGCTTGGTTTGGGTCATTTGACCCCCCAGGCCCCTCTATGAACACACACACAAAGGCAAAGTGCTCACACCAAGCCAGGCTGCTCAGTTTGCAAAGGGTTACCTTGAGAGAGTAAAGGGTTCGTTTTGTCTGGCAAAGGCTCCCAAGCACCACCATCCCCCTCCCGATTTATTTCTGCAATTGTAATTAAGGCCCTGACAAAGTGGTTTAGCTGCCTGAGTCTTTTGTTCAATTTATTGATTAGCTATTTCTCAGAAGTTCATTACCATCCAGAGGCTGGGAATTGGGAATTGGGTCTATGTGGTTTTTCAAGGCTTCATCTCTGCTTCAGATGATTAAATGCAGCCACAACACATCCATCCTGCATTGAACAGCTCTGCCCAAGGTCAAACATTCATGCAAAACAGGAGTGCATATCTGCATGTCTAAATATCATCTGCATGAATTTCCAAGTGGATGTTTTTAAAGCCTTCCCAGCAAGCAGGGGAAAAAAAAGTATTTATGGAGGTAAGGCAGGTTGTATCTTAGTGTTCCTAATACAATATCTTTTAATTATAAACTAATATATTAAAAAAATATCTCGAGATCAGCTCCCACAAAGGAGGAATGGGGGAGGTGGGAAATTGCTATTGGCACAAATTGGCAGCTCCTGCTCAGGAGCAGAGGGCTGAACAACAGGATGGACAATCCTGCAGGACAGAAATACGGAGGAAATACTGAATACCACTATCCATCTTCTACTGAGGGAAACAAAGGGCTTCAGTACACAATGCTGTCCATCAGCAATCTTCATTAAGTTCACTATTTATCACAAGCACAACACACCACACCCCCCCAACCTGCTGTCTTTCCTTGAGAGATTTTCTAGGCAAATGAGATGCAGCAGGTTTCATCCAGATTTCCATAGAGCATTTGTCATTAGCTAAGCTTGAGAAGACAGGATTTAGTAGAATCTGTGACATGGGTGAACGTCTCAACAGAAAGTGAAGGGCATAGCATGAGGAGGAAGGAAATTATTGATGGAGAAACCAAATAACTCTTCTTATTCAATGTGTTATAGTGTATTGACCACAGCACAGTTAAAATAAATACACACGAGGGAAGGTTCAGAGGAGCCCAGGGCAGCAGAGAGCTGGAAGGAGCACAGTCACAAAAGGAGAGCTCAGGACCAGGGTCCGAGCTGGATAAGTGCCCAGGCAGGTGGCCAAGCAGGCCAATGGCATCTTGTCTTTTACCAGCACTGATGGGGCCACAGGACCAGGGCAGTGACTGTCCCACCGTGCTGGGTGCTGGTGAGGCCATGCCTCAGATCCTGGGTTGTTTTGTGCCCCAGCAAGAAGGACATTGAGGGGCTGGAGCATGTTCAGAGAAGAGAACGGAGCAGGGGAAGAGGCTGGAGCACAAATTTCAAGGTTGTGCTACCCTTTCCCGAGCCTCCTGTCTCCGAGGGACACCATCTCCCTCCTCCTCCAGGCACTTGCTCTCCCATCTCCCAGGGTCAAGACCAGACACAGAGAAGATGGACTGGGGATAAACAGGAATTTCTGCTTCTAGCTGGGGATTTCACCACTTGGAAGAGCTGGAGGCATCATTTAGCATTTCCAGTAGAGAAAAGTACTCCCATCCTTTCTGCCCAAGAAAGTCACTAGACGAGGCACAGGCTGTGAAGGAGGGAGGGAGATTAAAGCAGTTTAAAGTGATGCAGCCATCATCAGAAGAAACAGCTAATAAAAGTTCTGAGAGTGTAAACCTTTGGGTGAGGAGCTTAGGAGCAATGCTGAGTGCCGTTAGATGGACATGGAGATAATACAGACATGGAGATAACACAGCTCCAGTGCAGAAAGGACCTGAAATAAGTACAGAGCTGGACCCTGCGCATCTCTGCTCTGCAGTGAGAGGGAAGCCCAGCAGCCTCTGCCATTTGGAAATATTAATGAGTTATTTTTCTGGAACATTAAGAAGTTTGAGCTTGGCATGCATCTGGGACAAAGCTTTAAACCATATTGGGTCTGCAGCACCATCCAGCTCTCCAGCAGCTGGCACAGGTTCCTTTTCCTTCGTGTTACCAAGGAAGGTTCCTGCTTTAGTGGTCCCTCAATATCTGCTCTGCTCTGTCACAGGCCAGCTCTGTGACGTGGTGAAAGGCACTGAAAATAAAACCAACCCCACTGAAAAAAACCAAGCCAACTCAATCATTTGCAATGAGAGAGAAGGGGAAATAGTAAAAACTTTTTAAAAAGTTGCCAGAGAAACAACTTCTCATCTCAGCACTCTGCTCTTTGAAACTGTGCTCTTCCTTTTCCAAGCCCGTCCCAGTGCAAGAAGCCTTTAAAAAAAAAAAAAAATTCATTTTCAGCTCAAGGACAAGAGATGAGTAGTTTGCTCAGCTCCTTTTCAAAAAAAGAAGATGCTTTGTTTTCTTCTCTGACAATTGAATTTCTCTAAAATAAATACCATTTATATTCAGACCAGATCATTTCCTGCTCCCGTTTTGAGTCAGCACCTGTGTGTAGCACTGCAATTATTTCCTCAGTGACACACTTGTCACCAGAGTTGCTCTGTCTTGGGTGCCAGCTGGAGCACCAGGGAGCTCAGCAGGCTTTTATGTAGGCATAAGGTGCTGGTGGTGGGTAATGAGTCAGGAGAAAATAGGGAAGGGGATGCTTCTCCCCTCTACCTCCTGCTTCCTCCCTTCTGAAGATTTTTGTCTCCAATTCTCTCCCCTTGCCTTGGGGTCCCTTTCAAGGGATGTAATTGATATAGTCACTGAAAATAATGGAATTTATAGCCCAGGCTCAACACTATAAATTTAGCTATTACATTCCTGATGGGAAAATGAAGAACAAAATGAATTGAGACAGAATATTTGTCTTAATAATTGTCTCTTTTCTGTGCCGTATGTGTTTAATACGTCTGTGCCTATATATGTGTGAATATACACATGCACACACACAGAACTGTACTTAGAAAAGGGGTTTTTAATTTGATTTTTGAGGGGTTTTTGGGTTTCTTTTTTAATTCCTAAATGACCACATCAGCACATCCCGTGGCCAGGCAAGCACAGTAAGAAGCCATCTGTAACAGAGCAACAAGGTGAATTTCCATCCTGGAGCTGTTTGATGGGGGAAGGAAGAGCTGAACTTTGCACAATCCAGACATGGTACCAACCAATTGCTCTGCATTGTAAAAACTATGCGGCCTCTTCTTGGGGCTTTTGGCTGTTTTTCAGATTTATTTCATTTTTAGCCGGGAACGTCAGAGCTGAGCCAGCACTTCTCTGCTCAAAGCCATTGCCCTGAGACTCTGAGAAGGGTTCCCAGTGCAACCTTCCCTCTTCTCCACTCCTCCCTTCCCATCCCTGCTCCAACTTAGGAAGTTTTGGGTTGGGTTATCCCAACCTTATCTCCATCCCACTGCAAATGCACCACCACCACCACCAAAAAAAAAAGTGCATGTCCAGGCTGTGATCATTTGTCATTTAGATGGAGCCTATGATATGAACCATGGCAAACACTGTAATGACTAATTTCAAACATTTATTACAACACTTGAGAGACTTGAAAGCTCTCCCTGCTCTTGATTTTAATAAATGCAGTCTTGAAGCAGCCGCTTATCAAAGTGACACAAATTGTGTGGTAAATAGATTATGGCACAGCTGAAATACTGGAAAATGAGATCAGAAATGCTACTATCTCCCATTTAAGGTTTTGTAAGATGCTCCGATCGAGCGGATTCCAGAAGAGTGGCACAGACAGAGCTGGTGGAAGTGGGAAGAAGCCAAAATGCCAGGGGATCAATGCGGGGCCAGCCAGCTGCTTATCACCCCCCAATTTGCATATGTACAATTTCTTGCACATTAAGGGGTTTGTACACCAAAGGCAAGAGATACCAACAGGCCTTGAAATCAGCATTTCAGTGCCAAACCAAGATAGAGGAGCGGCTTCATCTGGGAAGGAGTTATCACACCAGCAGCCAGACTTCCTCACGCTGTTCCCCGCTCATTGTCTTCACGGAATAAACAGAACTCTCATCAGGACTTGCCACGGTACTAAAAAGGGAAATATTTTGACTTGTTGTCAAATTGCTGCAGATTTCTGCGTGCAGATAAACTAAAAGCTGAGTTGGTATTTGTTTTCATAAAGTTCTGAGAAGTTGAGAGGAGAGCTTTGTTTTTGGAATATGCTTTGACCAAGGAAATTGGTGAAAGTCTGGAAAAGAGTTGTTTTGTTTTAAGAGAGCATTCGCAAAGGGCACAGAGGAGGGGAGTGTAACTAGACACGTTTTTTGGCCAGCCACACAGGGACTCTGTAAGGCCACCTGGTAAAGGAACATAAACACAAGAGACAGGAAAATTACCTCAGAAACATAAGAACTTTCTCACCAAAGTAGGATTCATTCATAGAATCAGCTGCTGCCAATTGTTTCTAGGGTTCAAAGAGGAAAAAAAAAAGCATTAAGTATCTGGTATTATGGGATTTCTCATTCTATAGCAAACACTGTGGTCAGAGATCTCTTCTCCTGAAGTCGCCAGGCCAGATTGCATGGAAGGGAAATGCACCCAGTTCGAGTGAAGTGGGAAGCACCAAAATTTGGGGACTCAGCTCAACTCAAGATGAACAGCAGAGTTACCCCCGAGGGTACCCCCAACACCACAGACCCTTCATCCCAACCCAAGGCTGTTTTAAGCTAAATTTTGAGATCTCTCTGGTCACTGAGCATTGAACTGGGGGCAGAGCTGAACACAGAGACACCACTGGCCACCAATAGTGGCACCTGGGCTCCAAATCCAGGTATCTAACCTGGATATTTTAAATCTGATGGAGAGAACACCCCCCCACTGTGCTAATTTTGGAGGCTCTTAGCCTAAATCCCCCTGGCAGTGCATCTTTGCCTCTTTATGGCTCATTCCTTTGAAAAGATGCTGCCTAAGAATAAGGCAGCAAGTTTTGAATATGCAAAGCAGGAATATTCCCTATCAGATATTCTTTTGCTTTATTCATATGATTGAAACTCTTGCTATGGTTCTTGCAAATCCAAGGAAATGTGTTTACAGTCTCATCAACTGAAAAGAATTGGATTCTCACGTTGCGGTTCAGGGGATTTTCTGGGGTTTCTATCAAACACAGCAACTCTGGCAGCACAAGGCTACTTTAATAGGTGCCTGTATTGCAGTTTCTTATTAGGAAACACAATTAAAACCAGATGAGGAAGAAAACACACATCCTTTCTACCTCCCTTCTAGATTCCAGGAGAAACTCCAGGAATCTGGGCAGCGGGAGGAAACAGATTCATCCCAGCCACCCGAAGTGCTCACCTGTATTTCTTTTGTCCTTGATGCTGGGGAACTTTCATCCCTGGCCCTGAAACACTGGTAGTGCACACCACGGTGGAGGAGATGCTGGCAGAGGAGGTGGGAGCTCTGCAGCAGCACCACTGCACCCTCACTGCCCTCACTGCTCTGTCACTGCCCTCACTGCTCTGTCACTGCCCTCACTGCTCTGTCACTGCCCTCACTGCTCTGTCACTGCCCTCACTGCTCTGTCACTGCCCTCACTGCTCTGTCACTGCCCTCACTGCTCTGTCACTGCCCTCACTGCTCT
This sequence comes from Platysteira castanea, assembly GCA_013397175.1. Classification (NCBI taxonomy): domain Eukaryota; kingdom Metazoa; phylum Chordata; class Aves; order Passeriformes; genus Platysteira; species Platysteira castanea. The sequence goes on from VYXC01010855.1 coordinate 749,809, forward strand.
GTCACTGCCCTCACTGCTCTGTCACTGCCCTCACTGCTCTGTCACTGCCCTCACTGCTCTGTCACTGCCCTCACTGCTCTGTCACTGCCCTCACTGCTCTGTCACTGCCCTCACTGCTCTGTCACTGCCATCACTGCCCTGTCACTGCCATCACTGCTCTGTCCCAGCCCTCACTGCTGTCACTGCCACCACTGCTCTGTCACTGCCACCACTGTACCCTCAGTGCCATCACTGCTCTGCCACAGCCATCACTGCGCCATCAGTGCCATCACTGCTCTATCACTGCCATCACTGCACCTCCACTGCCATCACTACTTTGCCATAGCCATCACTGCACCCTCACTGCTCTGTCATTGCCATCACTGCTCCTACACAGCCATCACTGCACCCTC
>VYXC01010855.1:750773-769475 GCA_013397175.1 Platysteira castanea
TCACTGCCATCACTGCACCCTCACTGCCATCACTGCAGCCACAACTGTTGCTCCTACTGAGCCAGCAGGGGAGAGGAGCCATCTCTGGGTCTCCATCTCCATCTCTGATCTCTATAGATCAGGGTTACAGACACTTTCCTGGTGGACAGATAGGCTCAAAGCAGCTTCTTGAAACATAGGTTCCCCACACAGAGCCTTTCTCTCTCTGCTGCAGCGTGAGCAGGACATGTGTTAGAGACTTGGCCGGAGCAGGGCTGAAGCCATGAGCTTTCCCTAGAACTGAGAGAAGCTGCCTGGTAAAACAGAGGCAGCTGGTGGCACATCCAGCATGGATGAGGCAGGTGTGGTACAAAACTGGGCAGTTTAAAATGCAGTCAGTAGGGTTTAACCTGGGGCACCCTGCTTTTTCCTTGGTGCACGATTCCTTTGGCCAACAAATAGACTCATTTCTCGTTCCTAACCAATGTCCCCAAACAAGATAACACACGTTCAGTGGGGATGGCTGAGAAAATACAAACCCTAGAACCAAATAGGGGCCAACCTGGCACTATAAACACCCCATGAAGATGCTGAGTTTTGTTTCCAGTTGTCTTAAGCAGAGCAGTGGGAACCCCACACCCTCCTCCCGGTACAGCACTGGGGGCTCTTGTTCTCCCCAGCCAGGAACCACCCTGGGCTTTCCAACCCTGATATCCGTGCTCTGGGTCCCATGGTCTTAGAGAAGGTTTTCATGCTCAGTCAAGGAACTCAGGCCCTCCATAGTGACATCCCCCAAACACACCCCATTACTCTGGCAGCGTTGCTCTATTTCTGCTTTACAGCCTGTAAACACATCCAGGGGTATTTTTGTGACAGAAACCTGCAGCCATTGTTGTGTGACAGAGGAGCAGCTCTCAGACAAGTGTAGCAGCCCCAAATGTTCTTTCAGTGGCTTTCATCTCTAAATCTCGAGCTGCCTTCAGGTGGCAGGTGACTGTCACCCCTCTGGTGCAGGGCACCACAGCAGGCAGAGGAGCACCAGGAAGGGCAGAGCTGGAGCTCAGCTTTCCCAGCTCCCCAGGCAACCACCTCCCTTCTGCTTTTCACTGTCTCTCTCCTTAGCTCATAAACAGAAGCAGCATTTCTGACAGGTGTTTCAAGCCCTTGCTGTGTTCGTTTTTTCCATTTAAGGAGTCACTGGCAGCAATTCACCCACTGCAGATTCAGACATGGGAAGAGTTTGTGACCCACTCCCCACTGCCCCTGTGCTGCTGCTGTGCCCAGCCCAGCACTGCCCGTGGCAGGGTGGGCTTTGAGCACAGGCAGCGACCCTGGCAGGAGAAAAGACGTTGGGATAAGGAGAGAGATGCTCATACCGAGATGTAGCCATGGCAACATACTTCTGCAGAGCAGGAGGCATATCTGCCAAGGCTCAGAGATTTGCCATTTGATCGCATGGATTTCCATGCTCTGGATGCGATCACATCACACAAAATCCAGGTCAGGCTTGATGCCTTGAATAATTCTTTACCCTCAGGGGCACAGAACTGATGTAGGAAGCTGCGTCTCGTGGAGGATATGGTAGGATTAAATAGATTATCTTTTTGGCCAAAAAAAAGAGGTGAGCTGTGCAAATGAAGAGACACCCAGTTCTGCTTTTATTGCCCAGGAGGCAGCGGGGAATAGGCAGAACCTCAGAGCTGTGCCTGGAATCTGTGTTTCCTGGGGAGGAGACAAAGCAAAAGCCTCTAGAAGCAGGGTAGAATCCTTCTAGCTAAAAATCCCACCCCGTCCTCCTCTTCACCTTCTCAGTGTTATCCAAAGATAGGAGTGACCATATTTCCAAACTCACAGCAGTCTCAGCAGTAGCTTCCAGCTTTTCACCCATCTGGGCTGGACGGGCCTCTGTCAAACCAGGGGTTCAGACCTTCCCCTGAACCAAGCAATTGCCACCAGGCACAGATGTGATGGACAGTGCCCATCCAGCAGCAGTCCTGCCTTGGGGAGCCAGCTCCTCTCCCTGCACCCCTCTGCAAGCACAGGGGCCAGCAAAGAGCAGAGCCACAAGGTGCCAGAGGAGCAACCTGCACCAGCACGTGTTGTGGGGCAGGAAGGATGTGAAACTCTAAGGGGCAAAGACAAGGAGAGAGACACAGAAACCACAGACCCTTCAGGGCATCGGGAGATTTGTGGCATAGCCTGGACTGCAAATATTTTCCGTGGGGTTCTGCCACTGAAGCAGACCTGAAAGACTGGCAAGGGCTGCGTTTGCTCTGATCTGTGCCTGTGCAAATCATGAAAGCCAGGCCTGAAGCCCAGACAGAGGAGGCAGCTTGAGACCAAACAGCACGGAAGAAGATGTGCCAGGTGTCTTGATCTAGGCAAGAGCTGCTGCAAACTCCACACTCCTCCCTGGGCTGGTGGGGAGAGGACATGGGGAAGGAAGGGGCAGAGTTCCATGTCCCACCAAACCCCCTTTAGTTCCATGTCCTACTGCTCAGCCCCCTTTGCTCTGATGCAGCCTCCTGACCCTGCCTGGGACAGGACTGGAATAGCAGAAGCCATGGCTCGTGGGAGTTGTTTTACCCCAGCTTAACCACGTGTGTGCATTCAGATCTTCATAGCTTGGGAGGGAGGCAGGAGTCTCATCTGAGTCAGAACTCAGCTGTGTTTAAAAAAAAAGGGGGGGAAAAAGAAAAAAAAAATAAAGGAAGGGGAGAAAAAAAAACCACCCAAATGTTTATTTCACATTTGGAATCTATTTTTTCCCTTTCGTAATAGCAAACCTGAAACCCCTAGAAATCTAGATGTTCTTCACCCGGCATCTTTTAAAGAGTGTTCCCTTCCCTCAGTAGCTCCAGGGCTTTAACCTTTTGAAAACAACAGGTCCTGAGACCTTGAAAAGAAAAGCCAGCAAGGCAGAGCTCATCCTCCATTAGAGCAGAAACAGGGAGGGAGGGGAGATTTATCCCAACGATCCGAGTCTTTTGGAGAAGTTTAATTCACTCCCTTGTCAGGTCCTTTCTGTCTTGCCCTCCCCCCTCCCAGCTCCCTCTGAAGCAGCCTTCCCGTCCCTTGCTTTTCACCTCTGCAGGCTTGAGCGTGAGATAAACACGCCCTAATTATTTTCCTCTTGCACAGCTGAGCCCTGCAGCCCTTCATTTCCTTACCTGAATGCTCTCGCTTCAAGTGGGTTATATACGACAAAGCCTCTTGAGTATATTTGTTGTGCAGCAGAACTCGGGTGTCACACAAGCAACTCAAACCCCTCTTTTCCCCGGCATGGACTAATAAAGGACATGAATTACTGGGGCCTTCTTACAGTCTGGGAGCCAAAAGACTGAGAGAGGGGAGAAATAAGGTCACGGATCCTCTTGCCGTCAGACAAATAGTGCAGATACTGCTCTGGCTGATAGAGATTAAAAATTGCCTTCGTTTCTGTGCTCAGTTTTGCAGAGGGTCATGAAGAGCTGGGTGACATTGCAGCTGCCAGAACATAAACACAATGTGCTCCATCTCAGCAGACACCTTGTTGTGAGGTTCTGCAGAGGACAGGGAGCCGTGGGAACAGGCACTGCACCTCCTGTCCCTGGGGGTGACGCTGCCAGAGGCTGCTCCTGCTCTGAGCACAGGCAGCTCAGCACAGGGCTGGGCAGTGCAGGGGTGTTGGTGTTTGGCTGTGCTCACTGCACCATTCTCAGCACACTTTCACAGCTGCTGGGTTCCAGACCCCCAGCACAAAGCCCCTCCCCACAGACACCCCCCCTGGTTCCACACACCAACACCGAGTGCAGGATGGGGATAGGAAGGGGCAGGGACGGTCAGAAGACATCCGTACCTTGCTTTGTGCAACAAAACTATAGGAGGAAAAACCATCGCAGGTCTTTGAAATGCTTCTAATATCACAGAATCATGGAACAGTTTGGGTGAGAAAGGACTGTAAAGATCATCTCATTCCACATGGGCAGAGATGCCTCCCACTATCCCAGGTTGCACCAAGCCCTGTCCAGTCCGGCCTTGGACACTTCCTGGGATGGGGCTGCACAGCTGTATTAGCACCAGGTATGAGGTACAAAAGGACAGGACACACTGGTCAGCACAAAGTAACCTTTTTTCAAATTCTTCTGACCCTCTGGAACCCTCTGAGTTCCCTCAGGGAACTGCCTTGCCTGTTTTACACCACGTGGGAACATGGAAACCTTTCACAGTGATGCCTCAAGTCCCCCCTCTCCTTGTAGAGTCCTGTGGCAAGGTGACTCCTTCATGAGGTCGAGGAAGACACCCCCAAAACGCACAGAAGCTGCAAAGTTCCTGCATTAATGATGCCAATAAAAGCAATGTCACTCTAGAGAGGTTACCAACAAAGTCTGTGACACAGACCAAGGCCACCAGCACTTCTGGCCATCAGGTACCCCAGTCATATCCCCAGTCTGGGAGCACACTGGTGTAGAGCTGTGCTGGCAGGATGCCTGAGGGACAATGAACTCCCCACTGCTGGAGGGAGCTGCTCAGCAGAGCTCTTGGGAGTTTGCTGGCAGGTGGTCCCACAGCCCAGCCTGGCTTTATCCGCTCCCCATCCTGGAACGCAGCGGCGTGGAAACCTCGCAGCCCCCAGTTCTGCTTCCAGAGCTCACTTTCCACAGCCTGCTTCTCCCAGCTCCATGTGGATTTTGCAGTGTGGCTTGTAAGATCAAAAAGGTTGGCTGGGCTTTGCCCCAGCCCCCCTCTCTGCTTTGAACTTCTAATTATTTTGCTAATTCTGAGCTCAGTGCTAAGATGCTCTGAGCACACCTAAAATCTTCCCCACAAAATCAAGCTGCAAAACGTCTCCCAGGATCTAATCCCCAGTGAGAAATACTCTAACCTTTCCCAATAACCACGAGCAGAGCTTGTCTAGTCACTTGCAATTAAGCTCCTGAGCTAATGAAGCTGCTTTGAAAAAAAAAAATGTAAAAAGAAAAAGAAAAAACCCAACAACCTCAGGTCAGTCTAATTAAGAAATGTTGTACCTTGCAGTCCCAGTATATCTTGTGGCACACAGCTGTGCATGCTTTCAGCTTTGACAGCAGAAAAGGTGTGATTATTTATTTATTACATGAATGCGGGGAAGCTTCAGGAGCAGGAGATGCCTGTGCTGTGAGGGAGCTGAAGTAGAGAGAAAAGAAATGACATTCAGCTGGAACCTGTAATTATAAGAGGGGATGTTGACCATAGAAAAATGCAATTGTGTAATGAATACTTATGCATTAGCTTTTCTTTGAGATTAAAAGTACACAATCGAATCAAGGCCAAAGTGGAGCTTGCCCTCAAGGAAAGGCAGTTTGGAAGACAAATGTAATTATGCCACTGCCATTTGCAATGCTGCAGGAAGTGGCTGAGGAAACTTCATGAAAAAAAGTCTTAGTTAAATAAATTACTTGGAAAGAATTCTGCTCCTGATTTGAATCTCTATCTTCCCTCGACCAGGGAATGGATCTGTTCTGCTGGTTGCACACGCACAGGATTCCCCCAGCCAGCATCTGCTCCCGATGCACGTTCCTGATCTGGGATCTGCAAACAACCATCTTCCCTCTGCTTTGCTTGTGACTGAGTAACATTTGCACAGCAAGAACCAGATCTGATCTGCAAAAGCAAAATTTTAATTAAGTGCCTCACCAGAAAAAAAGAAACCAACTAATTTTAGGAACTGGTCCAGCACAGTATTATTTCCCAACACTCCCCTATCCCTCTGCACTGCATTAGCACACAGCCCTTCAGGGCTGTTCCTGCTCTGCATGACAGGATCCCAAAATTCCCAAGCATCCATCAAGCCAGTGGTATGTGTCACTGGTGCCTGAAACACTGATTCTCTTAGCTTGGTTGCTCTCTGCTCAACAAGAGGGAATGACAAGGTGTTAAGCAGCAGAAGTTGCAGTTAAGCCTATCTTTCTTTTTTAGCCAATTAGATAATTTTTACTATCTGCAGAAGATGCCAGGGTTGGAGGAGAGCTGCCAGCACTGCTCGGGCACAGATCATCTTGATCGGTTTTTAAAATTCTGCTTGTTAGCTGGTGAGAAGGGACACATCCAAAGTGACCTCACACTGCTGAGAAACCCACTGAATTATCTCCATGGCTCAATGGAGCATTTGCACAGAGTCTCCCCACCCAAACAGAGACAAAAAAACCCCAAAACCCCAAAAACCAAAACAAAGATCTGAAATCAAACCATCCCAGTGCAACCCTCAAATCTTTTCTGGATTGTGCTACAGATTATCCATGGCCATAGGGAACAGAGGGGCACTGCTGGGCCCACAGCTGCAGCTTTCCATGGGTAAACCCCAGGGCCTCAGCCCAAGGCTGAGTTTGCTGAACCCCCACTGCCTGGCTAAGCAAGAGCTCCAGTACAGCTTGTGCAGTGTCCCGTTCCAGTGATCCTTCCCCAAAAAGGTGGCACACACAGCCCTGGAACATCACAGCTCTGGAACAACACCCCCAAGAGCAGACTGTGCCCCTCAGCCCCACACCATGGACTGACACACCATCCAGGTGCACTCCAATAGTGAGGAAAATCCTCTTCTGATAATCATAACCTTCATCTCTGTGCTATCCTACAGCCCAAGAGCTCAGCAAAACCCCTAAATCAGTGGGGGTGCACAAAGGGGCTCGAGGGGGAGGGAGGGGAGAAATGACAGGGAGAAGACAGACTCTTCAAACCAGCACATGGGGATTGAGGGATGGAAGGAAAAGCAGAATTTAGACAGAAGAGATGCAGCCAAGTGTGGGAAAAAGGAGGGAAGAGTGGGGGAAATAAAAGATCTCAAGAGCATCCACTTAAGCTTTGAATTGCCTGGCTTTGTCTCTGCTTCACACAATGGAAACGTACAGTAGCAACAGACAGATGCTGAGAGCTGGTTTGCTTCTCATCTGCAATTCCAAACACCCTGTCAGGAACAAATATTTGAAAAGACATCTATCCAACCATTAATGTATCTAGTGGGGCAAATTTTTTTTCTTTTTTTTTTCCTTTTTTTTTTCTTTTTTTTTTTTTTAAAGAAAAATAATTCTGCATTCATCACAAAGATGATCACGCAGAGAGATGCCAACAGAAGCACCGGAGGGATAAGCAAAGTTTCAGGTCTTTCTTTAGGGCTGAAGACAGCTCACTATTGAGCTGAGAAGGTGCAGCTGGTTAAGTATTTGCAGTACAGGGAAAGGGAAAAAAAATAATCAGACAGCTGTATTTTTAACTGATCATGTGCTTGCTTCTGTTTCATAAGATTTATTCCCTCATTAATCACTGCCCTCCCTTCATTCATGTTAAATATAAAAATGATTAGGAAAGATCCTCATCATGGTTAAAAAAATAATTAGCTGCTACATCATGTTGCACACATTCAGACAGAAAGGAGTGATTAAATTAGGAATATTAAAACCCCATTAATCTGTGTTCAACTTAAGCTCTGCTTGTTCATCTCACTGTGGCACTTATTATTTCTGACACTGAAAGATATTTGAATTACTAGCTGAAACAAGGTCACTATCAGAAAGATGTCAGGTCAGCAATTAGTCAAAGGTGGGAGAAGCTACCAGAACTGAGCTGTGCTTGACATGCCACAAATGTGTGGAGAAGTCTCCCCTTCCCAGGACCCCCCGGATGAGCAGGTCAGCACTGGGACCCCAACGGCTCACGAGTGTGGATCAGCCCTGCCAAACCCTCCCTGCAGCTTCTGAGCTCCTAAGGCTGTCCCAAGTCGCTGTGTCCCAGGCTTTGGGAGAAGGGTTGGGCAAAGGGAACAGCCTGGAACCCCCACCTGGAGCTGTGCAGGGCTCCCCACGGGCAAACCTCAGCACAGCAGGGCTGCCAGGGCTTAAGGACAGAGCCAATGCCAGAGAACAGAGCTTTACATCTAACCCAGAGCTCTGATTTCAGCACCACAAACCACCTTATTCCCACCTGTGGGCAGCAGGACCTCTTGGTCACCTGACCACACTCTGAGATGTTTTCTCCCTCTCAAGAAGCCAAAACTTCACTTCTATTTTGGCCCACGAAGCAAAACAGCAAGTCCAGCACAAGGAAGATGATGACAGGTGCAACAGAAAAACCCAGAAAAACTTTTTTTCTCTGAGGGAACATGTGCAAGCACAGGAGCATTTGATGGCAACAAGAGAAGGCATCCACGGATCTGTGTGTTTCATGGACTTGGACATGAAGAATGGTCTGGAGGGAAGGGTACAGCACAGAGCATTCACCACGTTATGATCACCATTTGCCTGTTGCTGTGGAGCTGGGAGCATTGCACGAGCAAAATCCCCCACGGGCAGCTGGCACTGGCCCCAGGGTGAGGGTCTCCAGTGCTTCCAATTTCCCATTGCAAGAGCAAAGAACCATGTCAACAAAGAGCTGTGACAACAGTCATTGCCAATTTTACCTTCAACTTCAAGAATGAAAATTTAAAAAATATTTTTTTTCAACGGAACTGCCAGCTAAACTTTCTGGAGAGCCCCAGAACTGTTGCGTAGGAACCTTTAGGCTACAACAGGAGGGCTTTGTTGTTGCTGCAGGCCCCGTTCACCATTCCCACCACGCTGGGCAGAGCCCTTTGAGATTTGCCCCTGGGAGCCAGGCATTTCCTGCCACCAGGCAAGGATTAGGGAGGATGCAAGCACAGGAGGACAAAAAAGAAGCTGACAAGTCAGTCACATCTTACAGATGAGTTCCTAGGCTGGTTTTCTTCCAGCCACAGGTGGACTCAGTGCTTGGTGGTTGATACCTTTGATATGTTTGCTATGCTTGCCCTCATTAAGGGGAATAAAAAAAAGCAGCACACGAGACATTTTCATCCCCAGATCTCCCAAAGTCTTTCCCAAGCACAGTGCTCCGGTATACAAACTATTTACTCTGTACTTCACTCAGCACTGACAAAACCACCTCTGAGCCTCTTTAGAAAGGAAACAGATAATAAATCAGCTAACAAGCCTGCTCTCTAATTGACAACACAGGAAGGAGGGAAAGATGCCGAGTCTCCTTGTAACCGCAGGAAGAACTTTAGGGAAGCAGGATATAATTAATTGAGTTGGGATTTCACCAAGATCCCCTGGTCTTATGAAAAAATGCCATAAGACATTTAATGACCACAGGTGAGGAGAATCTTTGGTTTACATCTCATTTGGAGCTGAGCACACAGAATACAAAGCGAGTCAATGACACCCCCAAGCCCCGCACGAATTATGCTCTCCACTTTTCTGTTTGTCTTTGGACATCCCACAGCGCTCCCTCCACGAGCTGTGGGACCTCTTTTTGAAGGAGGTGAACTGGACTGCTCCTTGTGACCACTCCAGTAACCACTCAGGGGAAAAATTTGTTGAATACGGATCTCTCTGCCATTTTGCTCCTACTTCATTTTAGAAGAATGCAGAGGGGATGGGGGGGGGGGGGGGGGGAAGGAAAAAAAAGTCAAAGCAACAAAACTGCCTTTACTAAAATATTTATATACTATCAATAGTTCAGGATGTGTTCTGTTTAGGCAACAGCCACAACACAGCAGCCGGACACCCTGACTTGGCCCAGGAGGGGTGGGATTTTCAGCTAGACACAGTAGCAGCTCACTGTTAGCCCTGAGGGCAAGCAGAGGTTTGCCATTGACTTGTCCAAGGAAAGAACTGAGCCAGCCAAAAACCCTCCTACAAATAATAGCACTGGCACCATGGGGTAGCCACGTGTTCAACAGGCAAGATCTGCTCTTTCACGTTGTTTGAAATGACTTTGAGGCTCACCTACGTGAAAAAAACCAACCATACATGGCTGTTACAGACCCACAGCAATCCTTAAGCATTGGCATCACGGAGCTTTGTTCAAGAAGTGAGGAAAACTCTGAGGAAAGCCTGGGGACTCCCACGAAATCTGCTGCCTGATGGGCAGCAGAAGCAGAGGTTTGCTTGATGACTGAGCTTAGTGTGCTAGCCTCTCCCTACCCCCTGACCAATGAAGTCTTGTTGACAGAGCCACAGCTATGCTTAAAAGCTGGAATTATATTAGAATTTCATCCTAAACGCAGTTTGGAGGTGAGGGAATGAGACAGAGGGGTCTTCATTCATGTGGGACCTCTGTGTTTGGGTGCAGTGCTGTGTGCACAGAGTGGCTTCTTTTGCAAGATCAAATTTTAAAAAAATGTCCTGAAGACCAGTAACTGCAAAAACTAAGAATACTTCCAAAGTCAGGAGTCATTTTGGCCACCAAGAAGCAGGCAAGTACTCCTCTGCCTCAAGTACTGTGGAATTAAGACACTCATAAATCCTTGCCCAGCAAGCCCTGGAGAAATAAAAGAGGCTTTAAATATAATCTATCCTACCACTTCATAGAGCAAGGGGAGCAGCAGAACGGAGGGTAAGCTGCGAGGAAAGGACAAATGTAATTGCTGGAGTCAAACAGAGGAAATTGCAGGTAAATACCAGCTGGGTGAGTCTCCAAAAACTGCCCCAAAGCCCGAGGTGGCTCGGGCATGACAGCACGTGGGGTGAAGGAAGGGGACAAGGGGTTACAGGGGTCAAGCAGAGCTGCCAAAGGCACGGCTAAACGCACGATAGCTCATTAATCAGAGCTGTGCCATTGAGACTACAGTGCTGGGTAGGCTTTTATACAGCTTTGACACTTAAAAATGGTGTGAAGAAATGCAGAGCTTGCCAGCTCTTTGGGCTTCCAGCCAGCACAATGAGTGGCATCTGCAGGGCCTCTTCCAACGTGCTGGCACAATGTTTTGCCACATGTTTGGCACGTGTGTCCCATGTCAGGGACCTGGAGGAGAGTGGGCTCAAAATGACAGGTCTGGCAGGGAGGAATTGGGCAGAGCTCGACTCATAAAAGGAAAAATAATTCTAAGAAACTTTTTAAAAATCCACCAACAGCTGCAGCAGCTCATCCTTTTGCTTCCCAGCCCAGGTCCGTACCAACAGAGGTGTTTCCCGTGGCCTCTGGATAGCACTCTCAGCAGCTCAGAGAGGGCATCCCAGGGCAGGGAAGAGCAATCCAAGAGCAGCCACATCACAAGAACTTTGTGTTGCCAGGGAAACAGCTCACTTCATAATGGAAGCATCATTCTGGGGTTATTTTCTGCTCCTCATTGGTTTTGTGTCCCCACAGCCTCAGGTAACTAAATCAAGCCCCAGAGCACAAACCACAGGATATAAAGCAAAATGCAGCAGAGCCAACACAGAGCAGGCAAGAAGGTGAGGGTGCACAGCAGTGCCAAGGCACCAGGCAGGGATGGCACCAGGCAAGGTTTTGTATTTAATACCTGGAGAACTGCCCAGCACTGCTATTGAATGAATCCTCATTCAGCAGTAAAGCCAGGCTGTGAATGACCCAAGCCACCAACTCCCTGCAACCAAGTCGGTCTCGTGCCTTCTTCTCTTGGTTTAATAATTGAAACAAAATAAAATATTCTAATAATACTAACCATAAAAACAACGATAATAACTGTAATGAAAAGGAGGGGGAGAGGAATAAGACCCAAGAGAAACAAGTGATGCACAACACAGTTTCTCACCACCCCCGGAATGATGCCCAGCCCATCCCTGAACAGCAACTGGGAGCTCCCAGCCAACTCCCCCCAGTTTATGCACTGGGTATGACTTTCCATGGCCTGGAATATCCCTTTGGTTAGTTTGGGTCAGTTGTCCTGGCCACGTCCCTCCCAGCTTTTTGTGCAACTCCTCACTGGCGAAGCACAGGACTCAGATAAGTTATTGAATTAGGGTAAGCGCTACTGGGCAACAACTAAGAAGTGTTATCAACACTGTTCCCATGCTAAATTCAAAACACAGTACTGCAACAAAGAAGAAAATCAACTTTATCCCAGCTGAAACCAGGACACACATGATCAAGAAGTAACCCTCAGATAATAGGAAATAAAAATCAAACCAAATTATCTGAGATGGAAAGAAAAGAGGTAAAATTCACCAATGCTTTCTGATGCCTTCCCTGGTGGAGAGCATCTCCCAACTAGCATGACACACAGCATGAGGAAAGCTGACCCTCCAGGGGATCCCTTCCAAAGCAACCTCCATGCTCCATGCTGCTGGCCCCATTCCCAGCACAGGGACTGAGTGGGGAGAGCATCACAGTCAGAAACTTGCAACTTTAGTGATTCTGAAATTGTCAGTCTGGGGGTTGTTCAAACTGCAGTGACTTTTCATGTCGGTCAAGGTCTGGGGGATTTCCAGAGCGTGTCAGTTGAGGCTCCTCTAAGCAAAGAAGAGATGGAAAGTTTTACAAATTCATCCTGTCACTCCTACACGTGTGGGTAAATGGGCCCAGAGTGGTACTTGGCCCAGTTTAGACCCAAACCACCCCAACCAGCCCCTGTTCCCCTCGGACCTTGCAGGGAGGAACTGGGTGTGACCCCACACAGCAGCAGGGCTGCAGGTCCCTGAAGGCTGGCAGACCTGGGGGTCTGCAGGCAGTGGCACAAGACTGTGTCATCCACTGTCCCCAGCTGTTTTCAGGTCACCAAATAGCTCCAGTTTCCTTGGAGGGATGAGAAGAAGACAGGCAGGGATGTAGGCGGAAATTTGGGGGTTTCTTATTACCTTTAAAGGTATGTAAAATAATTTGTCGTGGCTAACTTCAGCACCATCAGCTCCTCCAGTGAAGTGGCTCTGACCACGAGGAGCTGCACCAGAGGGGTTACTGCAACCCTCCTCTCAATTTTGGGGACATCTCAGGATTACCAAAGCAACAAAGCTTCGGTGTTCCCATCCCCCCAGGCACAGCACAGAGAGCTCAGCCTGCTGGAGGAGGGTGACCACATCCTGGGGTGCAGAGCCTGGGTGCCTCCAGCGTCACTCAGAGCTGTGACAACAGGAAAGGAACGTGGGCACGAGGCCAAGTCAGCCCAGCACCAGGGGGTGGAACAGGGCAGGGATGGGATGGAGAGTCAGAACCACAGAATGGGGGCTGGAAGGGACTTTTAAAGGTCCTCTAGTCCAGCCTCCTGCTATGGGTAGGGACAGCTTCCACTAGACCATGTTGCTCAAGAGCCCCATCCAACCTGGGAATGTTTCCAGGGATGGAGCATCCACAGCTTCTCTGGGCACCCTGTGCCTGTGTCTTGAGTGACCTTTCTGGGTCCTTTGAAGCCCACCAGGGACAGGCTCAGGCCACTCCTCACCAGCTCCGGTCCTTCGTGCCACCGCACACGGAATTTGTGCTGCTGATGTGGCTCAGGTCCCTCCCTGGGCTCCCACCCAGCATCCCAGCACAGCCCAAACAGTACAAACCTGCCCTGCCATGACAGCAAAGTAATTTCTCCTCCCTGATGCATTTTATTACCCAACAGGCGGACACCCGTATTTTTGGAAATTGAATTACAATTTCTTCAATATTAAGAGAAAAAGTTATTCCCTTTGCTGAGCTGCATTGATAACACCCCTGGTTTACAACTCACAGGGAGGGAGCAGTCTAAATCTTCTCATGGTGGCTTTCAGCCCTTGAGTTGAGACCCTGCTCCTCGAGCTGTTTGAGGAGGCTGCGTCAAACACCTGGAGAGGAGGCACCTGGCACTGTGGAAGGGTCTGGTTTTTAGAGGCAGGACAGACACTGGAGCACAGCTTTTGAACCAGTGGCATCATCTCACTGGCACCCAAAGACTGATCACAAAAGCAACTTCTAAGGAAACAAGTAAACAAAAAGAAAAACCCACTTTATGGTCCCAATACAATTTTGATTTCTGCCAAGAGGCAACGGTCTGTCTTTACTTGCTGCAAGAACTTTTACAACACAAACGGGTGGTGTAAAAAGGATATTCCTTGCAACAAGGACCAAAAAAATCCACAAACATTCAGATATCTGAATGGGATATCCTAACCCAGATCATCTCCCAGAATTTCAACTGGATTTCAAGAATCTCATACCTCTGTCACTTGGCAGAGGAGGACACTTACCCTGTCTTGGCAATTTGGGCGTTTGGACAGAGGTGTTAAAAGGACATCCCAAGTTGCCCCACAGCTTTTTATTTTTTCCCAAAGCCCGAATTTCTTAAATCACGACTTTTATTAAACCCCAGCATGGTGCAGATCACAGCCATAATTCTTTTTCCCCCACCTTCCCACCACAAATCCATTCAAAGTGAGTGACATTTGCAAAGTGTATTTTCACGGCCCTCCGTAATCCCTTCAGAATATTAAGACTGCATTACTTTGTCTTTGGTTACATTAACTTCAATTTTCCTTATGAGTAAGTATTTGGCTAAAAATTAATATAGTGAAGTTGAAAAGAATCTTATGATAGGAAAAAGACTAATTTCATCTCTGGCTGCTCAGATACCAGAGTACACTGGGGTTAATGTAATTAACTTACAATTTTAGCCTAGGTTGTGTACATACACTGAATCTCCCTGCTGGAAACAAGATTAGATTTTATTACACTATATATCCTGGTTATCTTCACCATGCCTCCAATATTACTTCCCTCAATGACTTCAAGGCTCTCTGCTGCAATGAAAATGCAGAACCATCTGGTATTGAGCCCATGCAGTTTATTTAAGGATTTAATTAAATGCTCTAAATGGAGAGCTTCTTTGAATTAACATTTTAAATGTGACTTATTGCAGGTTTAATATTGTCTTAATGCCAACCTGGGAAACTCCATAGCCAAGTTGTTGACGTTTAAATTGAATTCATTTGGGTGGCTCCAGGGGGACTCATTAATTAATCTAAACAACTAATGGGGATTGGTTCTGACTTTTGATGAAGATTATTTACAGAGACAATTTGCAGTGAATAAAGAGTCACAGTAGGCAAATGTTTAATTGAATTTAAAAAAAAAAAAGGACATCTCATTGTGTTCAATATCAAGGATGCATCTTGCGAGTAAGCTTTGAAATACCAAGAAAGGGACGATTGCTTGAAGCTTCCAACTGCACACTAATAACAAAGAGAATGGGTAATTACATTTGCCTGTGTAATTTGCAGCTTGTAAGAGGACAACAGGTCTGTCTGGCTTACAGTACACAGAGAAAGACCCTAACAGGAAATATTCTGTTTTATGAAGACCCAAGTTGCCCCACTCACTTTTACTCATACACCAGAAAACGGAATTTTCCAACCAATCACTACTGGAAAAACAGAGTCAACTCCTCTCACTTACATTTGCAATAACCCAGAACAACTGCAACGAGCTCAGCAGAGTTGCTTTAATTTACAACAGCTTAACCTATAACACCCAATCTTCCTTTATTCTCTGATTATATCAACTTTGGAATCAGTTATTTGCGCCTCCGAGTGCACCACGAGCCCTGCGAGCACCGACAGCTCCTTACGTGGTTCTTCAGCAAGCCACAGAACCAAAACAGTTCCTGCTTCCCTGGGTGGCTGCACTCATTAAAGCAAACCTTCCCTTAACATTTTTCCACTGTTGCTGTCGTTATCCCATCTCATCTGGAAGTTTCCAGGAATGCCAGAGGTTACCACCAAAGCCAAAAAACCCATGGTGGACTGAATGCTGTGCACGCTCGCATTGCCAGGGAAACACAGCTCCTGCCCTGCCACCCCAGCTCCTGAGGGCACCAACACCTCTGCTACAAATGCATATTATAGTATTGGCTTTTCGCAATTAATTGACTGCTGTATAATGTTAAAGTAGCTTTGCTACAAAGATACAGGGTTTTTCTTTTTGTAACAATAACTAATGCCTTTATTTCTGTAGTAAAATAGCTGCTGTAGTTATGCTTGTGGTAACTGAGCTGTCTGCTTGGTTGGATAACATCCAGTGAAGCTGAGATGAAGACCCCTGCTGCTGACCTGCAGCTATCAGCAAAAACCGTCTGTGAACATCACGGACCAAGGCCCAAGCTGGAGGTGATAATTAAAACTGACCAAAACCACAGCCAAGAAATGCACATGCTCCAAAAAGGTGGACGCCAGGAGGGGCCATGCTAAACACTTCCTAGAAAATGTAAACTAGTTTGGGAGAAAAGTTTGAATATGTATAATTGTTTATAAATATGCATTAACAGTAAAGGTATGTAAAGGGTGTCTCTAAAATAGCAAGTGTGCTCTTGGCTGGAGCCAAGGGTACCCAGTGCTGTAACTTTTGCTTTATTGTTCCTGTCCCTTATTGTCCTTTTATTAAACTTTTAAATTCTCACAGGAGAGTGAACCTCGTTTTTCACACCTCTAAAACCCTGTGATTTCAGACATTTGGAGTTTTGCAGCTGTGTGTTTAACACAAAGCTCGTGTGTTACTGGTGAGCATCGCAGGTGAGCACAGCAGAACGAGGTGAAGGTGTCAGCAGCAGGTTGGGGCTCTCCTGCCCAACTCAGCCTCTCCCGTGTGATTTCTGCTCTTGCATGTTGTGAATTGTCCTTAACCTAAAGCCAGATTGATTTAAGACTTAAAAGCACAGCACTGAAAGGCAGGAGTAGTGAAGGACAGGAGAAATGAAGGGCAGGAGAAAAAGAGATTGAGAAGATAACACAACATCAAATGCCACAAGTGCTACTACAATTCTGTATGGGGTCTTTAACCATGCAGAGAAATTTGATGGAGAAATTACCCAGCCCCTGAACAGAATTATGTGAGCTCCAAATCACACAGCTGGAAACCACATCAACCACCAAAGATGTGGAACAGGTGCTGGGGCAGCACACACTGACTCTGCCTCTCCCACAAAGCTACCTGGGAGACTCACATCTCCTGGTCTGCTTTAACCCAGCAATGAGGGACCTCAGCAGTGGCCAGGACTCTCAGGGAGCCTCATTCACACCCAACAGGCCACATGTCACAGCGGGCATAGGAAAGCTTTTAGCAGCTTGTGGGCACTGAACGCTGCTGATTTTATCACCCTCGAGAGTCAGGCCAATGTTTCGGGCTCCACTGTCCCACGTCCAGCCGCAACAACCAACTGAGAAACAGAATTATCTTGATTGGAAAAGACCTCTGAGACCCTTGAGTCCAACTGTTGGCCCAAAACTGCCCAGTCCATCACTGAACCGTGTCCCCAGGCGCTCCCCCTTTCACCACCACTGTGCATGACAGGAGTCCTGCCCCACACTTGCACTGCCCAGTGGGTTAAATCCCCCCCGAAGGCTGTTACTGGGGTTCAAACCAGATAAAAACACTGTGGGCGTGCTTCACCTGGGAAGAGGCAGAGCCCAGGCTGGGCTCGCGGTGCCAGCCAGGGTGATCCCATTGTTGTCCCCACACGCCCTGGTCTGTGCTGCCCGAGCCCGTGGCCGATCATTCCCTGATCTCTCTCTGTCACAGCTGCATTTTATTTCCAACAATACCTCAACCTGTCTTGCCTGGATCCAAGAGGTTCCAAACTTCTTTTCTTTCCGAGGCTGGACACATTCTGCATGCTAATTTGAGAGGCAATTGAGGGGGAGGGCACATTAAGGAACGGCACGTAGCCATTAAGCCAGGGAGACTAAAGCATCCTGCCTGGCTCAGCACGGCTGGAGACTGTCTAGAGCATCGCCAGCTGCTCTCAGATACCTATAGAGGAGCTCTTTTATGCAAACACCTCCAGTAACAGCTTTTGTGGATCTGACAGACAGAGTGGTTAAAAATTAGGCATTTGGTGGGTATCCAGTGGAGAGACATTGTACAGCACATCTGAAGAGGGGAGTCACACTCGGAAGGGAAATTCTGAATTGTCTGAAGGGGAAAGGCTGCTCAGGCAGGCGGGATGGATCCCGATGGTAAATCAAGCTGTGCTGTGAGTATCACCCATATCACTCCCCGTCTTCCCGGGGATCCAGCAACATCAGTGTGGATTCACAGACAGAAGGCAGTCATATCCCCGCCAAAAAGAAACCAAGGCAGATATTCACTGCAAATGCATGGAGGGATATGGTATTTTCCCCATCAACTCTCAAAATTTCCTACAGGACCTCTCCTGCAATTTTTTTTTTTTTTTTTAATCACCGACTCGCTCAGGGCTCTCTCAAGGCGGTGTAGCTGTTTAATGTACTTTATTTTCCCCAGGACTGCTTGCTTTCAGTGTGAAGAGTGTCAGTTATTTTGGGAAACCTGAAATCAAGTGGGCGAGCGGTGGAATTATTCATGAGGACACCATGAGGAGGGAGGTTACCTCCTTCACCCCAACGGGAGGCCAAGAGCTCAGCCATTGTTTCAGGCTCAAGATGAAAAGGCAAAAGTTTGTGCCCCCTTGAACCTGGACAAGGCATTAGGAGCTGAAATTATAGGGAAAGGCACAGCTGGTCCATCACTGGAAGAGGGAGCGGAGCTCTGGCAATGCTTGAGGCTCCTTCCAGCCCTGTGCAGCTGCGGCTTAGGTAAAAATCAAGCACACACCGCAATATCCTTTAGGTTTGAGAGTCCACGAAGCCATAAAGCTGGGCTTTGCTCAGTCTGCAGGGCTGTGTCCTGCTTTGATTGCCTACCCTTCCTTCCCAGAGCAGCCACCCTCCCCTTCCACCCCTGGGCAGTGAGGTTTTTCCTCCTACTGATGTGACTTAGAGTAACACTTGCCTTCTAAAGCTTCTCTTAGATGTGATGCTGGTTTTCCACTTTTTCTAATTTTCTGTTTTTCTGATTTCTCCAGGTCTGCACCTGCCTGTGCAAAGGGCACACCCCACATGTACCCTCATCAGCAAACTCCGTGTGACACACACAGGGCAGGGGCCAAAGCTTCAATGAACAACTTCTCTCTCCAAGGCCTTCAGGAAAACAGTCCTTTAGCAGCACTGACTCCCTTTGACTCTTCCAAATTTGAATCAACAT
>VYXC01010855.1:770475-789070 GCA_013397175.1 Platysteira castanea
ACAAGGCTGCCAGACCGGAGGGTTTGGCTCAGCCCATGGCAGGAAGGACCATGAATGGCAGAACCATCGGCCCAGTGGAGACTGGTGGCTGCAGGGGCGTCACTGAGGCAAAGGAAACGTTCTCTGAACAAGAATGCTGGGGGGCTGTGTTTCTGTGTTTTGTTGTTTGCTTTGTCTTGGTTTTTAACCAAAATCCTGGAGCTGCCCCTTATTCCAGTAACGATTTCTGATATTCACTGCATTTCCTTTTGAACCATCTTGTTGCTGTAGGGAACACCAGATGCTCTGGCTGTGCTGCTGTTGCCTAGGGACAGCCTTCAGATATCTTGTTTGATTTTTCTGCCTCATTTATCATCAAATCAAAATCTCTTATCCAAACTTCCACAGACTCCTGCAGGCTTTGGTACCCAAAATTAACAGCATCTGCTGAGGGGTAACCACATTGTTCCTGTCCAGGATGGGAATGAAATAGGTGTGATGGAGAGCTGACAGATTAGGGACTGACATTTAGGTTACTACAAAATGCACATTGGAATAATATACACCTGTATTTCATATTTTATATGTACAAATATATCAAACTTACATATGCACAAAAAAACTTCTTAAAACCCCTGAAATCTCCCCAGGTGAGGCTCTAAGAAGCCTTAGAGTGCAGGTTGTTTTAACTGGAGGCTGGTCAGACACAAGTGCATGGGTAGAGACAAACTTTGACAGGAGAGCTAAAGGGCNTGCACCTGCCTGTGCAAAGGGCACACCCCACATGTACCCTCATCAGCAAACTCCGTGTGACACACACAGGGCAGGGGCCAAAGCTTCAATGAACAACTTCTCTCTCCAAGGCCTTCAGGAAAACAGTCCTTTAGCAGCACTGACTCCCTTTGACTCTTCCAAATTTGAATCAACATNGCTCTGGCTGTGCTGCTGTTGCCTAGGGACAGCCTTCAGATATCTTGTTTGATTTTTCTGCCTCATTTATCATCAAATCAAAATCTCTTATCCAAACTTCCACAGACTCCTGCAGGCTTTGGTACCCAAAATTAACAGCATCTGCTGAGGGGTAACCACATTGTTCCTGTCCAGGATGGGAATGAAATAGGTGGGATGGAGAGCTGACAGATTAGGGACTGACATTTAGGTTACTACAAAATGCACATTGGAATAATATACACCTGTATTTCATATTTTATATGTACAAATATATCAAACTTACATATGCACAAAAAAACTTCTTAAAACCCCTGAAATCTCCCCAGGTGAGGCTCTAAGAAGCCTTAGAGTGCAGGTTGTTTTAACTGGAGGCTGGTCAGACACAAGTGCATGGGTAGAGACAAACTTTGACAGGAGAGCTAAAGGGCCTTCTGGGGAAGAAGGACTGATTTAAAGCAGCAAACTAAATTTGGAAGAGAGGTGATAGAAACTGGCACATGAAAATGCATTTTTTTTCTTACTCTCATTTCCACTCCTCTGTTAAAAATAAGGTTATTTTAAGCAAAACAAAAGTTCAAGTTGTCACGTTGAAATGTTAGATGGCAAAGCCACCCCCTTTGTCCCTGTTTGGATTAAAATGTGTCTTTCCACATGCCACACGGAATAGAAACAGTAAAACCAGAACATTTAAACAAATATTTACAAGGGGGATTTATTTGTTTTTAAATACTTGTCCTACTCCAGACAGGACACACAGACCACAAAGAGTGCCTTAAACACCATCTCTTTTCTCCCTCTCCAAAAAGGAGCAGAAATGTGTGTAACCAAAGGAGATTTGGGTAAACCCAGAACAGGAAAGATTCACACTCCCAGATGCAAAAAACCAGTATCCATTTCCGTATATTGCACCAAAGAGCTGCACGAAGAGCTTCTCACAAGGTATGACCTTAAACTTGAGTTTCAAATGAAGCTGAAACCTGTTTTGGACACACAACAAAAATATCACCTCGGTCTGGCTGCCTCCAGATCACCCCAGCAATGATAAAGACTCTTTTTTTGTCAACCAGAGCACAAAGCTCTGTTTGGAAAGAAGAAGGCATCCATGCAATCGTTAACAGGCAAGATTTAGTCTTGGAATAAACAAAGCTAGAAGGCTGACCTTGTGTCTCTCACTGAGATCTTGACTGTCTTCTGTATTAAATTCACAGGCAGAATCTTCCATGTCCTGGAAAAAATATATTAAAAGAGCCTGAATTTGTGTTACGCCTAAATTTGATACCTGTTTGTGTGCCTGTGTAGCATAAATATTGTTGGAACAAAGAGGGTTTCAGCTTTGTGCTCAGAGTTTCTGGTAACTCAAGTGTGGGTAAGACCAGAAATGATGAAATAGAAGTTTCCAGTTTCTCAGCATTAATGTGAGTATACAACAAAAGACATTCAGCCCATTCTTGGGGGATTGTGGTTGGAAACACACAGAAAAAGCCCTAAAAACCAGAATAAAATGAAAACATTTTCCTGTCTAAACTTTCTCTTAAAAAAAAAAAAAAAAAGTGAAAAATGTGAGATATCTGCCACTTTCTGCAGCAGGAAGTGGGATAACTTTTCCAACAACATTTCAAGTCTGACATTTCATCAAAACTTGAGCAGCCATCAACAGCTGAGGATGCTCTGCAGTTCTGCAGCCTCTGTTCTCCCCAAAAGCTTCCACCTCACCCCTGTTGTGCCAATACCTCTATTTTAGAGCTACGAACACAGAGAGAAAGAGCTGTTTTCTCCAAATACTCACACCCCACCCCTCCGCCCCCAGCAGGTAAGGACTGCCTGGAGAGCAGAGCTGCAGAAAAGCTGCCCCAGAAAATCCTTGAATCCTTGAGGAATAGCTGGAGGTGATAGCGGGAAGGCTCCAGAAAAGTCCTGGGGAATGGAGCCGGCGGTGGCAAAATTCTCTCTCCTGATGGAAAGCCAGCGTGGTGCTAAAAGCCCGAGTCGTGCATTGCTACCTGGAGCATGAACCAGCGTCGCCGTGGAGGGCAGCAGGTTCGCAAAGCACAGCGGAGAGTCGCGAGTGGGACTGCCAAAGGTACCCGAGTGCTTCTCAGTAAGGCTGAACTCCCAAATTACTGAGGTGCTTTGAGGAGATCCCACTTCACGGAAGTCATTCCGCAAGGTATCAGTATCCCCTCGGTCCTCCTGGGCTTCGTGGTGACAGAATAAACACCCTGAAAAAGCCCCAGCTGGTAAATTGTTGTGTGGTTGCCGGTGCCTGAGGATAACGTCGGGACAGTGGCCAGACTCTCCTCGCTTAATTCTTCATTTTGCCTTGGAAAATATCAACAAGCTGCTCCCAAGTGAGCCTAGCTTCCTCAGAATTTGTATAATGCTGGTGTTATTTGTTAGATACACTCCTCGGGCTGAGCAAGGGAAGCTGCTAAGAGAACATGAGGTAGGCTTAAAAAAAAAAATTCTAAAAAATGCATCAAAAATATTGTTTCTACAGTGTGCACTAATTTTTCTCCACTGTGGCTATGTTTGGACATCCTGCCCTAAGCACCTGTACACGCTGGGGTTTGCACAGGGGTTTTCCCCTTGATCTCCTGGCAAAGAAAGTGTAATACATTTGAAGATATCTGCCGGCTGTTTGCATTCGGAATACCCAGCAGCCAGAGAATTATTCCTTGCCAAAGGAAACACCTTAAATACCACATTAAGACACGAACAGTAAAAACTCTGAATCAGTTGTCGGGAGATGGGGCTGGCTCTGTTGTCCCTGGGCCGAAAGCTCGGAAATTCAGCCCAGAAAGTCCCGCTACATTCACACAGGAACTGCTCTGTGCTTTATGTTCTTTAGTAACTCGATTATCACCCACTCCCTTTTCATCCTTCTCTGCTGAACTACCCAGGGCGGCGGATTACGGGAAAGAGAAGATGCAAAGCGGAAAGTCATCAGCATTTGTTTCTGCAGAAGACAACTGAAAGCTGGGCAGGCAGAATGAGAAAGGAGCAGCGCCGAGACACAAAGCATTCCAAGACGAATGCCCATTACCCAGCACAATGTGCTACTACTTTCTTAGCAACACGCGTCACTTGAATTAATTTTCTAAAAGAAAACAGACTGTCTCAACAGCAGCCTGATAGTCTCAGCAATTCACTTTACAATTACTCACTGAACTACCTTGATTTAATTATTCAAGAAGAATCTCACTGCCACTGATAACTACTTAATTAAAAACACAACTTTAGAGCAATAAGAGAGTCACATTATATTGCATTCGAAATAGATTTCTTGCTGTAAACATGCGCAGTTCATTTTAACCAGCTTAATGTGCCAATATATTCGGAGTCCCAATGATTTTAAGAATGGCTCGAGCACCAGTCATCATCCAGGGGCTGCAAACAACACTCATGAGCTTGTTCTTGCTTGGAGCAATTCCACTAAGATCAAATTAAGAAAAGCAGCGCTGCGACAGAGATGGTGTAGAGCATGAAACTTGACACTCAGAGAAGTCAGAAGCTGAGAAAGGAGGACAAATTCTTATTCCGTTCCACTGTTCCTGCTGGAAACGATACAACTTCTAAAATATTTTTTAAACTAACTTTAGTCGGGGGTTTTGTTCGTCTTCTCCCAGGGGAAAGGGAATGGAGATTTCTTTCTAAAAGACTCTGTTCCCTGGACGAGGCCTGATGAGTTTAACGCCTACATATTGGAGAAGATACACGGGAGATAAGCGACCATTAACGAACATCAGCGCTCGAACATCCCCCCCGTGGGTCGGAGACACCTGGCCTGGGAAAAGATCGATAAGAGAACCAAGAATGCAGACCTAATTAGCATCGAAGGCGAAAGGATCAATAACCAATAGGAAACCAAATAGTAATGGGACCAATGAATACTGAACCCATGTATTTCTCTGGGTTCTGTCTGTATGAGTATGTGGAAAATCTGGTAAAGAACTGAGTGTGATGGAACGATTTTCTCTGCACAGCCCGGGCAATGTGTGGGTGAAATGATTTCTGCTGCATATCCCGGCCAGAACAACATTCTGGCCAGAACAAAGTAATGCCTTGGTTCTCTAACACTAGTAAATGTTGCTGGAGGGTTTTTGTTTTCCCACGCAGCTCCGGTGACATTCCCAAGCACCCCCCACCGTGCTCTCCTGCCCTCTTAGTGGTGCGAGAGCTCCACAGGTGAAGGTGTAAAACCCTGTCTAGGGCCACCTCCTCCATCCCCACCAGCAGAGGAGGCCCTGCCCTGGTCCCAGCTGGGGCAAATGCCGGTGATGTGACCCTGTCCCCCACGCTGACCCCCCTGTGCTCGCTGGTGTTGCTCTGTGTCCTGGGTTGAAGTGTATTCTGTTACCATCTTTGTGAGCTGTTGGAACCAGGTGAAGCAGTGTTTTCCCTGCCTTCTCCCTCTGTACTATCTCCTGTTAATGGGCCATCAATGCCTCACCCCATGACTCAGAGATAACTCCCCTTGGACTGCCTCCTGCTAATGGCCCATCAGTGCCTTATCACAGGACTCACCATCCCATTGTGAGATGCTCCGCCCAGAGGGAGGAGCCAACTATCCCATCCTGGATATAAGCTGAGATTCTGAACACCACAGCAGGGTTTTGCCTGCTGGACTCCCAGAAGACAAGACCTACTGCTGGACTTTCAGACCCTTCTTTCTACAGGATCACCGCTTCAACAGGACCGCTTCGCTTGGACTGCCACCACCATAGAGTGTCAGGTTGTATTCTGACTTTTGTCAGTATCCTTGTACTACTGCATTTATTTATTTCTTTTAATTTTCTCCTATTAAAATTATAATTCTGACTTGTGATCTCCCACTGGTTTGATTTCAAACTAGTACACTCTGTTACAGGACGATGGTGGGTCACTGTGATTGCTCTGTAAAAGTGCCCGTGGCCCCAACAGCTCCTCAGGACTGCCTCGGGCTCAGAGCATCAAGTGTCCAGACTGACTTCTGTGCCTAAATCTCAGCTCTGAGAATCCCCAGGATCTTCTCAACAGCATGGAGGGGACATCCAGCCCTTCCCTCTGTGCTCCCACGTCAGCTGGTGGGAGCAGCTCACAACCTCCAGACTGGAGATCTCTGCGTGAGGGCAGCTGCCTGAGAGCAGTTCCCAGTTTTTATGAATTTAGCATTTTAATGGGTATCATTAGATACTTGCAGGAGTCAAGAGCAGTCTTTGTAAATTTGGCGGTTTTTAACCTGTGACAGAAAGGGTTGTGAATTAATTGGCTCAATTTCCATTGGGATGGAGATGGATAAAGCTTTGGGGGAAGAAGCTGTTAGCTGCCTGTGGCCAGAGGGACAGGGGACAAGCAGGGATGGCTGCAGACATCAGCCTGACTCATGAGGAACTTCCTGAGAGCATCGGCTGGATTTAGGCTGTGCCAAGTGGTGTAGGAAAGCCTTCCAAATCACCAGCATCCCATCTCCTATTCAGTTATTTAAAACATCTCTCATTTCCCCTAACTAAGAGGTAGCGACTCCTTTGGTTTTAATGCATTTCCAGCGCAGCTGAAACTATGGATGTATTTATATATGAAAAAATTAAATGACTGCCTTCTTGAATATTATCTCCCCGTTTATTGCGTGCCCTCTCTCCCCTTCTCTTCCCAGAGAGACCAACCATCACATGAAAATGCTTTTCATCATCTGCAAAATTTGATGCCCAAAATAGCCCCATGGTTGCCCTAGCAACAAGCATTTATTCCCCCTCCCCCCAGCATCCCTCCCTTTGCATATTGCTGCATATTTCTATCATCTCTTTCCAGGCACAGTTCATAAACACGGCTGCATAATAAAGAATGTTATCACCAATGACTTACAGCCCAGCTGCTGCAAATAAGATATGAAGTGGCAAGGAAATACAATTTCATGCAGCTAGGACAACAGATTGATTGGGTGCCCTTCAAATTTGATGCCACTTCTTTGAGTCTGTCCAAATTCAAAAAAAAAAAAAAAAAAGTTAGTTTCCCCACCTCCCCATCTTTCCATGGTAGCAACAGACAATAAAAATGGGAGATAATTCACTAGGACACTCATTATGTCTGCAGCAACCTTGCCCTGAGAGATTGACAATTTAAAGAGATGTGCTTCTTTTCCCTGCCTACTTTTCCCTCCTCTACTTTTCCCCCAGCTGCCCTTCTTCATCAAAAGTCTCATTCCTCCAGTTCGGTTTTCTGTTTAATTCAATTATCTTCCCTTTCAAATATTTATTTCTGTTCAGATTATGAGCCAGAAGGTTGTTACTGATAGAGACAAGCAGCCCTCTTAATTTCATTACTGCCATCTCCAAAATTTTGTCCTTGTTTTTATTTAGTTTTGGTAGAACAACAGGAAAAGCCCCTTTCCCACAGCAATCCCATCAAAGAACACCCCATCAAGGACAAAAGGAAGTGGGCTTGTGAATTCTTCCTCACTCCTGTCAGTTCTGATGGGTTTGCTTTCAAGGGTGTGGAGAGCTGCTGTGGAGGCTGCTGTGGATGTGCAGGGAGCCCTTTGTGGTGCCGTGGTGCCGACGTGTGACACGGCAGGGCGAGCACCTGCATGGAGGAACTGTGCTGATGGACCTGGCTGCTCCTGCTCACAGGACAGAGAACATCTCTGGGTGCAGAGAACTCCCCATGCAGGCCCTGTCCCCCACATTCACCTCCCCTGTCTGTCCCCTGCCTCCCCTCTCCTGTACTAACAGGGCTGTACAGAATTCTTCTTCGCCCCTGAGTGTGAAGATTGTGGTGCCTGTCTCTGAGCCATCGCTCCTTCCTTCCTCCCCACCATGGTATCCCACAGGAGCTCTTCCTCTGCATAGAAGGTGTGCCTGGAGCAGTGCTGGCAAGAACGGGGTCACTCTTTAATGGGGACCTTGGCACTGATCCCACACACTGCAACTGTTGGGGGAAGAGCAAGACTCAAGGTGTGTCGTGGGTGCACAGAGACCTCTCTGCTTGGAAACGTGCAGCGAAAGGAAACCCGGTTCATTGCCACTTAGCAAAGAGAAGAGAGAGCCCCATCATACGTGTTGTGCAGCCTCTGGCTCCAAATTATCTCTAGGATTAGTTAACGCTAATCAATCTCCATCAATCAAATAAACCACAGAGGAGGAAACTGTTCCTTGCAGAAGCCGTTCTCTCAGTGCTCAACAGCAGCACCAACTGTTCCCAAACCCTCCCAGAGAGCCCCGGAGTAGCTCATGTGCATGTGGAGACAACACAAAGGCTGAAGGGAGCATTTCTCACAGTCAGGCTGACCTGCAAACAGCTCTCCCTGCCCAGGAGCACAGAGATACGGAGATGCTCCTTCGTCTTTTCATGGATTTTTTTTTTTTTTTTTTTTAATAGAAAGTGGGGGTAACACACTTGGATGGACTGTGCTGGGAAGCAGTGGAGTCACCCTCCTTGGAAGTGTCCAAAAACCACCTGGATGTGGCACTTCAGACCATGGTTTAGTGGTGAACGTGGTGGTGGTACTGGGTTGACAGCTGGGCTTGATGATTTTAAAGGTTTTGCCCAACTTTAATGATTCTGTGGCTCTCTGACTGTATCCAGTGTAGGATCTCATTGCCTCTCAGTTCCCCCTTTCCCAGCAGAACACTGCAATAATGAGTCTAGAACAAGGTTTCAAGCACAAACAGCTGATTTGTGCAGTGAACTGGAGCTGAATCCTGGCAGCTTGCACTCACTGGCCCTGAGGATGTTGTGATGCTTAAATGGGTAGGACATTTGCCAGCTCTTCAGATGGAAAACATGAAAGCAGCTCAGAACAGGATTATTACTATTATTAAAATGAGAGATGAGGTTTTAAACCCCAAACTGCAGATCAAGAAAGTTAAAACCATTTTCCATCTTGAAATACGTTCAACGATGGAAGAGTGAAGTCAGCATTAAAGCAGCATTCATGGGTCACACGGAGGAGTGTGCTCAGAAATGGCATTGGAAGAGAGCACAGCAAATGGTGGATTTTTGTATCTTTTAAAGCAGAGATGAAGAAAAGCAGAAAATGTGTAATACGAGAAGGAGAGATTTTTACAAACTAATTTCTACCACCTCCTTTGAGGCATGAGCAGCCCTTTAATCTAAGAAGGGTCATTTCTGTGTCATTTTTCTGCCCTAAGTGGAGGCCAAGTTCAAGAGAGCTGTGTTTCTTTTAATTTCCTTTGGATACAAGTACTCGGATCCAGACGCCCATTTATCTTTCTTGACTCAAGTAAATAAATTGGAAAAAAACCAACTTAGTGTGTCCTATAAATACCCCATAATATAGCGGGATCCAACATCACCTCTTTTTTTTCACACCTAAAACCTTAAACCTTTCTGACACCATAAAACACCGCCGTCTCCCATCCCATGATTGTTTCCCATAATCTAGGGGAACATTAAAGAGAGAAAAATCGTGCTGAAAAATGACATCTTATCTATTTCCTTCCTTCCTGCCCGCCACTCCGTGCTTTTGTCACGGCAGGTCAGACACCTGCTCCCCACATTACGGTCTGAGGAGGTGATAAATGCTCGTCCGCGGTGATTACGAGTGGCCGTATTCACCGGGTGTCAGTCTGGAACAGGCGTCTCCGCTCAGTTGCCATTCTTTGTCCTGCCAACAAGCCCTGAAAGCGGGAGAGAAAGGCAAAAAAAAGAAAGGAAGTGACAATTTTTCTTTCCCTGGAGGGGAGAGCCACTGCCAGGATGTTATCCCCAGGCTCGGAGCGGGGATGCTGCCATCAGCACCACTCTTACAAACTCTTGTGGGAGTCGGGGGTAAGGAGCATAATCTGCACGAGGTTGGATCTCCTGGATTTGGCCGTGACCACTGCATGGCTCTGGATATATTTACCCTGGCAGACAGACGGGCAGGGAGCCAAATTGCGCCCCAGCCTGACAGAGCCCAATTTAACCATCAGTGCACCAGCGACGGGCAGCCCCTGATAGCTGACCTTTCCCACCTCGGCACTGCATCACATCCTCACTTAGCAGAGCTCGGGCCACCCCTGCAGGGTTGAACAGGTCAAGGATGAAGAGTTTGGTTTTTCCCTGCCCAATCAGAGAAGGCTGTGCCCATATCCTGCTTCCAAAGGAGTGGCTGCAACATGGAGCATTCCCCCCGGAGCAGGCACAGGTCTGACATTCTGCACATTCCAGTCTTGCCACAGGCCTTCATCCTTTCTTTTGGGACTGCTTTTGGTGCTTGGATCTGTCAGTGCCCGCTGAAATTTGTGCTACACCACATGGGCTCTACCCTGAACATCCCTGTGCAGATGTCCAGCTAGAAACACACCCGGAGGTATCTGGTGAACCTCAACACGGAAAAATACCGGAACTCAAGAGTGTTGATGGCCACCCCTATTCACAAACAACCCTCTGCCCTCCAAGCTAGAGATGGACACTGTCACCTCCACACGGATTTGCTTCAGGCACTTGGGAGTGGCATCACATCCCTGAGCACAGGGCGAGCGGAGCCTCTGCTGGGCCAGCAAACCTCCAGCACATCCTTTTTGCATTTGAACCACTGAGGTGGGAGTGACACCCTCAGCACAGCATCTGCTGGTCCCCCAAGTCACTCCACCACTTCGCAGGTGGGAAGGACACATCCTAGGAACCAGCTTTTGAGTTGTCAATAATGCTGTGGCTCTGCAGTGCAATTATTCATAAATATTTATACACACACACGCCCGCCCTTTGTTCTGCTTTTGTGTGACATAGAGGGGAATTTTGGTTCTGTTCTCCCTCCCTCACCTGGATTTGCTCTGCCCTTTCTGTTGGATACAAGGGATTTGACTAAATTAACTTAATTGGCAAATATATTGTTCAGACAGCTGTGACAGAAACGACTTTGTGCAGTAGTCAGGAGGTTAAGTGGCTCACGGCACCTCCCATCACCGTTTTTTGCTTCCAGCCCCCCAGTACTGACTCCAAGTCACTGGGTTTGGAAGCAGTTTTAGGGGGCAGACAGTCTGCTGTGTTGTACGTCACGTTTGGCCACACGGTCAGAGATGCCAAATCCTCTGGTTCCTCGCCTTGCTCCCAGCCACTGGCCACGTCAGCTGCTTTGGAAGTTGTGCCTACATGGCATTTTCATTGAAAAGAGAGAAACTGCGCATCTGGAAAAGGCACCTGCAAGCCAACATTTCTGCCCTGTCTTTACCTCACATGCTGTGCCTGAACTTGGCCTCTCTTGCAGACCTCAGAGCCCCCAGGAAGCCTGTGAGTGTCCATGTCCTGCTCTGCTGGACATGTTCTTCATCCATCACCTCACCCCTGCAGCCCACGTTCCTCCCGTGTGATTTGAGGTGGCCGTGACTCAGATCCCTCCATGGGAAACAGAGCAAGAACCATCTCCAGGGGGACATCCAGGTCTCCAGACAGGATGAGTTGTTCGTGGGCAGACTTTCCTCTCTCCCCTCTGACTCTCCAGCAGCCGGGCTGACGAGGTTCTCAACTTCAGAACCTCAGCTAAGAGCCTTAAATGGACCAGTCATCAGCAGCCCTCCCCCTTCTCCTGTGAACTGTTGCTTGTTATATATTCCATTTTGCACAAACTACATAATTTTACAGCTTGCATGTAATTTTACAGCATACATTGTTTGCATGAGATCTTCCATGGAAGTATTCACAATTTGGCATCCTTTGGTCTCCTGCAATTAGAAGAAAAGCCAAGGAAAGACAGGTCAGCAGCAGAGGGAAGCAGGATAACCTGGTTTCTGGGGATGCTATGGGACAAGTCAGGACACAAAACAGGAGAGACATTTCACTCTTGTTCTTGTGGTGGGCCAGGCCCTGTAGTAACCACAGCGGTATGATTGCACAGAAGCCACTGCTACAGCAGTGGGAGCCAGGCTGTCACCTTGTGTCCCTGAGAGCAGTGGTGGCCGTGTCAGAGAGGTGATGGACACTGTCAGCACACGTGTAAGGCAAACAACTCTTTGGAATGTCACTGCTGCCTGTGCCACAGGGATTAAAGTGTCTCCTCTGCTCACAGCCCCCAGGGCTCCAACACTCTCCAGTGCCTGGCACCCGATGGAAAACCAGGAGTCTCCAGCTGTGACCCCACACAAACCTGACAAACTCAATGACTGAAGCCCTACAGATGTGCAGTGACTCTGTGTGTGCAAAGAGAGAGCAGCAATAACCCTGGTGTCACCTGAGAAGTGGCTCTGCCCCAGCTGTCACTGTCACTTGGTGCTGCCATCACTCGGATGGGACCAAATTCCCTCTCCTGCATGGAGGAGGTCAGCTCTGGATGGCTGGCAAGGCAAGGTGTGGAAGAAGGTCCTATTCACCACTCCTCTGCACCCTGAGCATCCTCTGGCCAGGCACTGGTCCATCGCCCAGAGGGCAGGACAGCCCTTCCCCAGCACCACAGGCACTCGAAAAACACCTTTAAAGCTTACAGGCAGAGAGAGGATGGCAAATTTTCATAACCATTTTGATTTCTGCTAACTGAAGCCAGTGTAAATCTCTGTTTTTTATGAATCTCACTTACATTTCGTGCCTGACTTGTGCATAAAACTTCCCCAGATTTATACAAGCCAACTTCATAAGTCATCCCCTTCCCAATCGGGCCCTATATCTTGATGACCTTTTAGAAACCAATGACTGCTTTCCTGTTGTTATCCATAATTGGAAAAGCACTAGAGATAAGAAAATTTATGGCATTGAGTGATCTACCTGCAAGAGACAATAAAGAACACTGGGCGGTGAAAGAACAGGAAGGAAAATTCCCACACACGGAGTGGCGCTGGCACGGGGAACGCTCAGATGCACACACAGCTCCTGAACTTCCCCTGTTTTACTGAAACCCTCTCTCCTTGAGCCCTCAATTCCCCCGACCTTGCAGCCTCCACCCCACAGGTCAGATGCACCCCTGCATTTCAGTTTTCTTGGAATTTACTTGGAAATATTTTGGTTTAAGGTGAATGAAGCGTCATATAGGAGCGGGTTCACTCCCCAGGTGGATAATCCCACCCACACAATCCCATCCCTCTAGGAAAGCAACCCAGGAGTGCAGTGTTCACACTGCTATGGGTGTAACACCCAGCGGGGTGTGCAGGGCAGCCCTACACATCGCTTTGGGGTTCATCACGGAGACATTAATCACCTCACCACCACCCACAGCCATCCCTGCCAGCACGAAGCATTCCACACCAGCATCACTGCACTGCTGCTGGGCAGCAAAAGCCCCATTCCCAGATTGAACATTGTTCTGTTTAGAAACAAAAGCAGGAGCTCACTTGCTGCCACATCCCTTTTCTGGCACTGCTCACACCAACTGGGGTGCAGCATTGCTGTGTGTGAGAAGCGGGAGCTGTCTGTGAGGCACAGGTCCCAGCCTTGGTTGTTCCCAAGAAATCCAGGACATGCCAAGACTCAAGAAGGGAGATGCTTCCAGTCAAGTCCACTTCTTGTCCCTAGGAACCAGAGGTGCTGAAATGAAAAGGAGCATTTTCTAGTCAAGGGTGAGAAATCAGCCACCAGCAGTACTGACAGGGCTGAGTGTGGAGGGGAACTCAAAGGTTTGCAAAGTGGAGGGATGAAAATCTGCATAACAGGCAAATAATTTGTCCAGCCTTACTCTAAAAGTTGCAGGAGACTCCTGCAAGAGGCAGCCAGGATTCAGGGGCACTGGAGGGGACAAAAGCCCCCTTATTCCTGTATCACCTGTAGCACACATCCAGGCAGCCTTCAGGAAATCATCCAGCACTTTCTGTTCTCCACATCTCCTACTGAAAAGTGGTGATAAAGGGGCAATGCTAGGTCTTTATCACAACAGCATTTTCAGGTAGCTGGATGAGAGCTGCTAAAACAGTTTAAAAAGTGGCTTTCAAGAGCTCTGCTGTCACTTGAGACACACAGATACCATGATGTACGTCCACTCTGCTGTACAAGTGTTTGTGCTGCCCCAGCTTAAAATGGATTCTGGCCACAGCTCAGCTTTCTTATTTGCAGTCAGGAGGATTACACAGAACTATCTGTAATAATTAACTCCCGAGAGAGAAGTTAAAGTGAAAACAGTAAGAGCAAGCGGCTCAGAACCAGAAAAAAACCCCTAACAAAACAACAGATGACAAATTCCTGGCAGGGGCTGGGACAAGGGGAGGCAAACAGAAAGGAGGAGCAGTTGTCATTGAGGAAACCCCGATGGGTTTCCCCTACCAGCCCTTGCAAATAAAGATCTCTGCAGCTCCAGTGAAGGTCACCAGGTCTGTGCAGCCCAAGGCTGCTCCAGATGCACCCAGTTTGCTGCTTTTGAACTGGCTCACACTGAGCTCTGCCCATTTTTGGGGGTATTTTCTTGAGGAATGAGGTGGTGGCAGCTCAGGGCTGAACATCCCTCCCTTGCTGGGCTCTCCTCCAGCTGCTCTCCTCCAGCTCTGCCGAATTCAGTCTGTGCCGAAGACATCTGTATTTTTGGATTATTCATTATGAATTGATTAGTTCATCCCGCAGTCACCCTGATCATATTCTTCCTATGTACTAACATCTCAAT
This sequence comes from Platysteira castanea, assembly GCA_013397175.1. NCBI lineage: Eukaryota > Metazoa > Chordata > Aves > Passeriformes > Platysteira > Platysteira castanea. The sequence goes on from VYXC01010855.1 coordinate 784,898, forward strand.
GAATGAGCAGTCAAGTAGAAAATGAATGCATTAGTGCCTGATTGTATTACTAAGCTCTTGTATATGCTAACGAATGCAGCAGGGCTTAATTCAGCCCAATAACAAACAGGTAGTTGCAGAGTTAAGTGTCCAAATAAGGGTAAAACATCAAAAAAACCCTCTTAATATCTTTTGTGTTTAACATTCAAATTAGCTTTGGACACAAGTACTTGTTTGTGGAGAATTCTTTTGTCTGGATATAGAGACATTTTCCTGCTAGGATTTTCACAATCATGACACTGAATCAGACACTTTCGTCCCTGGCAGGGTAGAATTGATTACAAACCACCTAGTTAATTAAAAAAACCAGCTTGCATTCAGACCTGCTTTTTAGCAGAAACTAAGCTCAGAAAATTATTTTTTGTGATTCCACTGGAATTGTTATCTGCAGTAAAATACTCCAGATGAAGTTCTCTGCTGGGAACAGAGAAATGAAACTTTTTTTCCCCTTCCTTTATTTTTATTTTTCATCATACACCGTATGAGATAATTTCCTATTTCTACCCACAGCAGCTGCAATTGTACATGCAGAAAAGAAAAGCTCAGAGAAAGCACAAAAGGAACGGGTACATTTTCTGAGCAGGTTGGCCAGGCAGGAATTTTGTCCTTGTCCATCGACTTACTCCGTGATGCAGAGAACAGCAGCGCTCTGGATCACAACCGGTTCATCAAAACTTTATGAGTAATAGATGAAAAAGTCTGGAAAATTTCCACACAGGCTCAGGTTTGGCTCCCTTGTTCAGAGCAACCAGCACAGCTGCGGACGTGCAGAGCCCTCCAGTCCAAGCACACCCAGTGCTGTGGGTTTTGGGGGGCACAGAGCACACAGACCTACTCGTGCTCCCCAAATCTACAAGGATATTTACTCGGCTTTTCGTAAGGATTTCTAGACAGGCTCAGATGGTACAAACAACCAGCATCCTAAGAGGTCCACATTATCCCCTCCACCAGCTGGTTACCATTAAAATGTAACAGTATTAAAAAAAAAAAGTCCTCCTTCTTAGCAAGAAAAGAATCACCTTAACCACAAAAGACTCTGCAGCAGCTGTCAGAATAAGGCCTGGACAGCATCTCCCTTTGTAAAAGGATGGGCACTGACCCCTCCAGAGCCTGTGGAGGTGACAATTCAGAAGAGCAGCAGCTGTGCCCAACATGACCTGAATGCAGCAGGGTGACCCAGCCGTGAGGCTGCATTTCTTAGGCAGCCTTGCTGGCTTAGGGGGTCTCACAAAAAGCCCTAAGAAATCCCTCCTGGATTGTACTCCTCTTGACATTGTTCCTGAAAGGGCCAGCAGTAGGCAGCAGGGTTGCAGAGAGGCCCTGGGCAGGGCTGGCTGCCCCATTAGGAGGATTTTGGATCTGATACAAACCAAAGCTGTCAGTGGTGCTGGGTGTCCAAGCCCTGGGACAGCAGCATCCTCATCCCCTGCTCCTTGCACCAGAACCAGGCATGCCAAAAGCCACACGGGCACGGCCTCCCCCTGCCACTGACCCAAATCCCTTCAAATCCCTCCTGAGGGATCGCCCTTAGGAGGGGAAATTGGCTACTCCTTTAACTCAGCAGTGGGCAGCTCTTCCTGACATCAGCCCAGGGAGATGTTAACTCCCCCTCTCTGACGAGCCTTGGCTGTGTGGAGGTGGCCAGACCCTGTGGCCAAAGACCTGTCCTCCCACAGGCAGCAGGATATCGTGGAACGGAGCACTCAAATCCACTCTGAGCAGAGTCTAAATTAGAGCCTGCAAGGAGTGCCTGTAACAACCTGAGTGCAGAACTCTGACTCATCCCCGTGTTTTCCCCAAGCACAGACTGTGGCTGTTTGGCAATAGACCAAGGAAAATGACAGTATAAACTGCCAGATCCCAGCAAATCTCTTCTTTTGCTGCCTCTCTTTTTCACTTCTGAGAGGCAGAGTTGGTTTTGTTGCTATCCCATAGAGAAGTCTCATTCTCATATCTAAATTTGGCTCTTCCATCTTCTCAACAGGCAAAGTGACAGAAGGATTGTTCTTGTAGATTAAAAAGACTCTCTCCAAGAGTCAGTCAGTCCCATAAACACATTTGAGGTCTCCTCAGTCAATAGAAAGACAGGTGGGCTTTGCATCCTGGCTCTGGGGAGCACAGCTAAGGTTTTGCTGGAAGGTCCCACCACCACCACGTGGGAATCCTGCTGGCTGCACCCAGCTTGGAAGGAAGGTTTAGCACTTGATCCACTCCACAGGTGAGACAGTCCTAACACAGGCACAAGGGAGCAAAGGCTGCCGGAAATGCAGCATTCATCAGCCTTTCTCTGTGCGGGGAGGAGATGTGCAGGCTTAAAAAATACATGGTAATGATCTGAGTTAAGCGCAGATGAAAGCTGCTGGGCCTCGGCTGCCAGGAGAGCTCTGCAGGAGTAGCAGGAGTGGCCACGGTTCCCTGAGGATTCCCAGAAATAAAATGGAAAGGATTGCCCCAGAAAAGAACTCCAGAGGTGCTGCTTTCTTGGGGCCTGGGGCAGAATTAGTCCTGAAACAGGGTGTTAGCCCAGGGAACACCCCTCGCTCCCTGCAGCATCTGTCGGTCCTGCTGTAAGGCCAGCAGAGATCCCGGGTTTGTAATTCGGGCATGTTTCCACTAAGAACCACAGGGAGACCATTCACTCCTCTGATACAGCCCACCAAAGAGCCATTTGTGATAATGACCAAGCTTGGTTTCATCTTGGAAATCTTTAATAGACTCCTGTATTATTGAGGTTTTAATGGAACTAGGAAAAAAAACAGAAAAAATACCCCAGACTATATGAAGACGCTGGTTTTGTTTTCTGTATTCAGAATAAACCACTATTTTAAATTTTTTAGTCAATATTTTCAATACTTCCCCGTCCACTCAGCGAAGTTTGTATTTATTATTTCAGATTTTTCACCATATTGTTTCTCTTTTCCTTCACTTTTTTTCCTTCTTCCTGCAGCCATAGAAGAAAGAGAATACAAGAAATAGGAAAAAGAAGCAGTGATGACCCCACTGCCATTCCCCCAGGACTAGCTGCTCATCACAAATCTTGGCCTTTTGCTCTCTCCCAAGGGCAAGGAGCTGGAGGAGGGGGCATGCACCAGCCCCGGGCAGGGAGCAGGACGTGGTTCATGGGCTGTGTGACAAGGAAGGGACAACATTTGATGGGACATGATTGGGACAATCATCTGGTATTTCCAAAGCTGGACCTCTACTAGAAGAGGGTCACCAAACCCATTCATTTGCCTTCCCTGGAGAGATGCCATTCTCTCTTCCTGGCTGAGAAGAGATCTCCAGGCCTCTGTGAAGGAAAGAGACAAGGAAAGGAGGATGGGACTCTCCAAATGCCCCTCGACATAAGCACACAATGGTTTGTCCATCTTAGAAATATTTTTCCTCACCCAGAGACAAACAGAAACTTCCTGGTAACTCTATAGTCCCAAGACTTGTCCTGTACAAACAGGATAAGCTTCTCCATAGAAATTATCTCCTTGACATTAGCTGGGTGCTCCTGAGCCAGAGGAACAAACTCCCTGGAGAACGGTGATAAAACCTCTCCAGCTGCTGGCAGTGGCCAGGTTATCAAATGTTTATGGTAATCCAAGGGAGATGGTGGTTATACTTGATCCCAGTGGGTGAGGACGAGTATCAGGCGACCTGGGCACAAGTATTCATGATTATGAGCCCCTGGACTAATAAAGCTAATTAGATATAAACAGAGGCATCAGCAGCAAATGGAAGTAGGACCTCTGTTCCCAAACACACCTCTGCCACTGGAGTGTTTTGATCTTTCCAAGCAAACTGCTTCAGATAAAGGAATTTGACGAGCACATGTTTTACTCAACACGTGCAGCTGAGGAGATGTCCAGCTTTACCTCATGTCTCCCAGAGAAAGGAGGAGTTACGAGGTTCTGCTCTTGCAAGTGTAACTGCCTTGGAGGAGACCCTCACTGAGATTAGAAGTTTTACATTACATGAAATAGCAGTTTATAATGTAAGGAAACTCTTGTCTTGCTGCACAGGGAAATGAGGTACACAAGCAAACTGTCCTATAAAATCTGAAGGAATTGTCCAAGCTGCTCAGAAAAGGAGCACAGGGCTGGGCAAAGTCAGGCAAACAAGCCTGGATGATTTGTGTTAACAGAC
>VYXC01010855.1:789087-823539 GCA_013397175.1 Platysteira castanea
AAAGAGAAAAAACCCCCAAGACAGTGTGGCCTACAAAACAAAACAATCCCCAAAATTCTTTGTTTTAACCTGGAAAAAGCATCTCTGCAAGTGTCCACACACACACACACCCAGCCCTGGAAGTGTCATTTGGAAAAACAGATTCCACTCTATATAGGGATCTCTATTGCACTTTCTAATATTTCCAGTCCCTACATACTCAGCTGTATCCAGAAGTCCTCATGTGGATCTAGAAAATACGCCTGCCTTACCTTTGCACTGCTCAGAGTAGGAAATCATGCATGTTACTCAAGCACTTACCTGTATATTGTTCAAAACGGGAAAACAGACATAAATTTTTTAATTTTTTTGTTACCAGTCATGTTTACTCTCCAGAGTTACTTTTCATGACCTGTGGGAGCTCATGTCCTCAGAAGAGCTTGCACAAAGCTGGAAAAAGGGTGGGAAACGCCTGCTCTGGATTTTGTCCCAATGCTCTTGGAGCAAAACACTTTGCTGAGGCAAGAGCTGGAAAGCAGGAGAGAGGCACAGTGAGAGGATAATCTGTTTTGTCCAACAAGATCAACTCATTCCATCCGAAAGAAAGAATTTGGACCTACTGTTATGGGCAGCAAGCAGGGTTCAGTCCAAAATACCCACAGGCGGATGTCCAGCACATGGACCTACCTCACACACCTTCAGGGGTGTTCCTGGTAGTGCCACCAGCACACAGGACCGTGTAACCCCACAAAGCACACAGCCAGCCCACTGCAGAGTGAACCAAAGGTCCAAGTAGCCCTTTCTTCAGGTCTCATGTCCACTGGAGACAGCAGCACAAAGGCCACATAAGGCTGACCAGGACAACAGGGGAGTGGGGAGCCCAGAAAGTGATGGACACACCGTATTTGTGGCAGAGAAGGACTGTTGCTGCTGCTCCTGTGCCCAGATCAGGATCTGAGGCAGCTCAGATGCCTTCGAACCCCTTTCCCCATGGTGCTCCCAACACATACAGCCAAATCTCTCAGCTGGCCAGGGAACAAGCACACAGGAATTTGTCCAAAATTTGACCAGGGCCCTGACCCCAGCTCACACAGGGATCACTTCCCGGCCTTCCAGCATCTTCCTGAGTTGACTGAAACCCTTCAAAGTCCAGGGCTTTCTGCTCCTCCATGGGCTAAGGCATAACCAACAGAACCTGGGAGCCAGGAAGAGGAGGCCAACAGCTTGGGCTGTTGGAAAAGAGGACACAGGTTGTTGGTGGTCTTCTGGCGTGTTTTATTTTTTCTTCTTTTTGAGGAGCTGCAGTGTCATCTTGTTTTATTCCCTGGCACTGCAGGCTGCTGGCAGGATGACTTGGTTGCCAGGGAAACCGCTGGGAAAGTGCGCGGGGCTGCTGCCCACATCTGGGCACCAAAACCGCGGCTGCCGGCGAGGATCCCGCTGCCTCCAGCCCCGCCGTGCCAGGCCGGGGTGGAAGGAGCAGGAACAGCAGCGAGCCAAGCATCTGCTCCCACGCTGCCCAGACCAGGGGCTGCTCTAAGCCTCCAGAGCCAGGGAGCGAGCCCGGCGTGAGGGTCAGGATGTGCAGCCAGCCCTCACCCACCGGCAAGGACAGGGTTAGCCCAGTGCCTAAGGCAGGCTCTATTTTTACTATTTTTTATTTTTAAATCACTGCCATTAGGAGGATTGTTATGGTTGGCAATTTGCAATAATCAATTTGAAACCACAGTTTGATTAGTTAATGCACTTTCTGCTGCTTTCTGCTCTTAATTTGATTGGGAGGAGAGAAGGGGAGATTTTGTTTCCTGGTTTGTGACAGCGCTGGTTCCTCCGTGTGCTGACACACCCCTGCTCCTCGCTGCTGCCGTGGGGCTGTGGCATGTCCCAGCCAGGTACAGGGCAGGCTGGGTGTCCCCTGCCTTGTCCAGGCAGCCAGAAGGACCATCCTTCCCCACACCCCCCCGGGGTTTGGCCAGTCCTTTGTGCCTCCCCAGCTCCACACAAAGGGCTGCGGGCAGGTGGGTGGGCAAGGGAACTCTGGAGCACAAAGGAAAGCTGAGCATCAGCTCCAGAAATATCTGTAATACACCATAATATCCAAAATAAACTCCAGGCAGGCACTGATCTTCACACTTGCCTGTAATACATGACTATGTTGGAGGTTCTCACTTCAGTGCCTACACATTATTCCCACCAACAGCAGAGAGAGTAATGAAGCTGGAGGAGCACTTACAGGAAGGAAGAGAGGGAAATGCATTTTCCTCTCCCTCTCATGATCTATCCAGACTCCAAATATCTTGCTATAATCCGTATTTTTCCATGGAACCTGCCTAACCTGCCAAAGCAATGCAGGAATCCCCAAAGAGCTCTGTTAGAAGCAGACACAAGTATGTCCATGCTAATGCACATCTCCTCTCCAGGCTATCCCATGGCCTTGTTGGTATTCCAAACCAAGGCTGGCTGCATGGCTCAGGTCCCTCCACAAGCCCCAAGTCCCAGCAGGATGATGCTAATGCTGAACATCAGAGACAACACTCAGCCTCAGGAAATCCCAGTCTGGAGCTGCAAAGCACCCAGCAGCTGTGACTCCAAGGCTCGCAGGGACCTGGGCAGCCACAATCCTCCCAGCTTCAGGAAGAGCTGTGTCAGCCACTTCGGAAAGGCCTTTCCACCTTAAAAATGCCACTATTGTGGCACAACAGACCTTTACCAACCCCACCAAACCAAGTCTCATCTGACAAAAGAGTGATTCCTGTTTGAGAAGAAAAATGAAGTACCAACCAAACTCCTTTGGACTTGCACATCCCAAATTGTAGAGGGGGGACCCCGGAACGTGCAGGGGAAACTCCAGTGCTGTGAAGGTGTCAGAGATGCTGAGTCTGTGTTCAGCACTCACACCCCCCAGATCAGACTGGTGAACAGAGCGGTTAGCAGAGAACCAGGGGGAATATTCCCATCAATTACCTTTTACTGCACCCCCACCAAGGTGACTCAGGCACTGACGGAGCCCAGAGAATCCCAAATTGCTCCTCTCCACAGCAAACACCGTAACTTCCAAGGAGTCAGCTGGGGCCACCCAGCTCGGAGCTATTTTCTGCCTCCGTCACTCACGCTGTCTCTTAGAGCTCTTCACTGCTGCTCCTTCCTTTCTCTTCCTGCTCACACTATTCCCATTCTAGGCAGCTTCCTCCACCCACCTCTCCCCGTCCCCAAATCTCTGTATTTGATGATCTGTTCCCATCTCCTTGGTTATTCTCAGCTCCGTGTACCAAAGATACACCCAGCAGAAAGGCTGTGACGCTCCACTCTGCCGCCCTAAGTGAGCAAGTTTATCTCTGTGCCATTAAAGGGAGAGGGAAAACCCAACAAACCCATTTTTTAAAAGACTTTATACATCCCACCTGCTCACGGAGCATCTTTGGGAGAAATCTGGATTGTTGTGACTGACGTTACCTGGTGCAGTAATTAGAAGCTGTATTTACAGCCTTGCTACCATTTTAATGCTGCTTTGCATCTGTTGTACTCTCACTTAGAGAGCAAATGTAGTGGGGAACATCTGTTTCCTGCTGCTGGCTCGGGCGACGTCCCTGGCCAGCGATTTCCCCTCTGCTGCTGTGGGCTGTCATTATTTCAATTACCACGGCAGGGACGTCTCCCTGCAGCAACAGGTGCCAGTCCCGGGCCAGATTTCTGAGCAGAGCGGAGGTTTGAGGTGACCCCACTGGCATTTAGCTCAAGGCACCCTCAGGACCCCTCTCAGCTTGGGGTCTGCGCTCCCTTTCCCTCCAAACCCCAACCACTGGTGTGTTACTTGATGGGTTTGGTCACCTCACAGAAAAGGGATGAAGATAAAGCAGAGACATTTAACTCCTTCACCTCTCTCTTTATCCCCCCTGGGATGCCTGGAGCACCAGGCTGGAGGATCTTGGCTCAGGGAGTGATAAGGCCCCAGTTAGCTTTGAAATTGTACAGGATTTGCTGCTGCAGCTGAATGCATTCAAGACAATGGGGGCTGATAAGATTCATCCCAGGGGACAGAAGGAGTCGGCTGATGTTGTTGTGAGCCCTCTCACAGTTTTCTACCAATGGTCCTGGGAACTCAGAGCAGTCCCAGTCAACTGGAAGCTGGCAAATGTCATTCCAATTTTCAAAAAGGGCAGGAATGAAAACCCTGGTAATTATAGACCTGTCAGCCTCACATCAGTGTCTGGTGAAATTATGGAGAAGATCATTCCAGGAGTTACTGGAAAACACTTGAGAGACAATTCAGTCAGTGGACAAAACCAAGACTGGTGAAAGGACAGTCAGGCCTGACACTTCCTGAACATCCTTTTGTAACAGAATTACCCACCCAGTGGGCAGAGCGAGGCAGTGGGTGTGGGCTTTGGGGATTTTAGCAAAGCTCCTGATGCTGTCTCTTGCAGTGACCCTCTGGACAAAGTGTCCAGCAGGCAGCCAGACATGTACAAAACAGCTGGTGAAGGGTCAGGCTCCAACAGCAGATGGGGTAACCTCTGCCTGGTGGCCAGTCAAGACTGTCCTCAATTTCAGAGCCCCTGCTCTTGTGTTTTATCAGTTTCCTGGACAGGGGAGTTGAACACAAGCTAAGTAAACTTGCCAACAGTGTTATGTTAGGAGGCCCAGTTGATTCCCCTGAAGGTAAAGAGGCCTTATGGAGAGACTTTGCTACAGCAGAGCTCTGGGCAATCAGCAACTGAATTAAATTTAACAAGTTCCACATTCTGCACCTGGGACCGTGCAAACCTGGATGTACATGTAGGATGAGGGACAAGAGGCTGGAAAAGCTGGCTTAAAGCTGCATCAGGGGAAGGCCGATATTGACTGTGATGAAAAAACTTTTCACTGAGAGGGTGGTCAAGCCCTGGAACTGCTCCCCAGGGAGGAGGTCACGGCCCCCAGCCTGCCAGAGTTCAAACACAGCTTGTAAACTGCTCTTGATATGTGGTTCTGCTTCAAGGTTGCCCTGTTTGGAGCCAGGGGTTGGATTGTGATCCTCACAGGGCCCTTTCAAACTTGGGAGATGCCAGAATTCTCTGCTCCCACCCAGCTTAGAAGTGCATTGGCAATTCTTTGAAGGTACATGACACCTGTCCAACGAGCAGTGCCATCAGCTGCCACTGCATTGCACTGAAGGAGGGGCTTTGAGACAGCAAATCACTGCTGAATTGGTTATTCCTGGGCACATGTATCTCTTTCTTCAAATCAGTTATTCCATTCTGACCCTGCACCCAAGCCAATGCCACCAGCACCTCGAGCACAGTCAGCCTGTGCTGTGAGAGGACTCCCCCACCAGGACCATGGGCCTCCAGCTGCCCCTTCCCTCCCCCAGAGCCTCCAAATATCTAAAGAGTGAAGGCTCTGCTGAAAAGCACATTTCTGAAAAGCCATCCCCAGCCGTGTCTGTATTGTGGATGTAAATTCACTACCTCCTTTTGCTGTCTCATTCCCAGTCCGTCCTCCCTGCCCGTCCCAAGTGTTCCACCTGAGGAATAAGTAAAGCAGGGAAATCTCAGTCCCAGAGCTGCCAGAGCTTTCGCAAAGGAGCCAGGCTGTTGTTGCCTGACCTGTCTTCCAAGAGGAAAGCTGCAGCCCAGAGAAGGGAAGTGGCTGGCTCCTGTCTGCCCATCTCACCCAGTGGGTTTCCAGCAGCCTCGGAGGTGAGACCAAGGTCTCCCATCCCTGGCCCATGCCCAGAGCCCAGCTCCACAGTTTTCCAGGTAGCTGAGCTGGAGGCTAATGCTGTGCCCCTTATCTTCCCGTCTTCTTCTCTGCACTTCTCTAGCCTAGTCCAGGAACTTGCCTGGATTGGAAAAGTGATGTAAATGCAGCCAGAAAGCATTTTTAGATCACTGCACTGACACAGGTATGGACACAGTCCTCCTCCTTCTGGCTTCAGCTATTCCAGGCAGTACTGAACCAAGACAAACCAGCACAAGGGCACCTGCTTGCTCAGGGTGGAGTCATGTGGTCACACTGGGGCTGGTTTTCCTGAAACAGGGCTCAGACACAGCAGTGAGGCATGGAGGGAGAGCTGGGTGACAGCTGTGGCTGGGGAGGGCAGAGGAGGTGGCAGCCTGGGCTTGCACTCCCAGCAGGGAGGTGGTGTCAGATCAGAGAGGTTATCGTGGACCTGAAAGGTCAGCCTGAGGTCATGTTTGGGAAACCAGGTGCTTTTCCAGCACCTGGCCCTCTAGCAATAGGTCTGCTCCTCCCTCACTTCTGGCAGCCCTGCAGCCACACGTGGGATGCAGAAATCTGCCTGCACAGGACTCTGTGGCCAGATCAAGTACCAAAGCAGATGTGAAGAGACCTTCCTGCAGCTCTAGGATCTGCTTTCCACGAGTAGTCTGTAGCCAGACCCTTTTCTGATTAAGACTCATTGCCCGGGTCCACCTTTCCCAGTCAAACCAAGCTGTTCCAGGCTGGTGCTGCCTCCCCATCTCTGCACATCAGCACTGAGCACAACAGCTTCCGTGGGGCAGGGCTCTCCAGACAATTCCACACCACAAACCACTGTTAGTAAACAGCAGCAGCTTGAAAATGCACCAGGAAAACCACTCTGCTCCTCAGTACATTTAGGGAAAGCCAGGGTTGTGCAGGTTTTTTGTACACTAAAGCCAACAGAAGGTTCTTAGCTTATTTAGGTCAATTAACCACAGCTTTCAAATTAAGTTCTCATCTCATTTTACAGACAAGCTGTAAGCAAAGCGTAAAAAAAAGGGTCAGCTGAGGAGAGCAGAGCCCAGGGTTTCCAGACAAGTAATTTAAACCCAAAGGGTAGGAACAAAATTGAGATCAAAGGAGAGCACAGAGACCACCTAAACAGCGTCTGCTGCTTCGCCCACTTGTTTTTCCCTTGCTCTGTGCACCAAACTCGAGCCAGAAGAAGGTGGAAGAAGAAGCAACGTGCAGAGCTGTGCAGGGGAAGCCATTTGTGGCACACACCGCCACACTTCATTGGTCTCCTGGAGCCGGGAGTGACAGTCCATATTCTGGAGTGCCATCTACTGGCATTTTTTTCTCTTTGCTGTAAATTAAAGCCAACCCCGGTGTTAGAAGAGCGGTCAGGTTGCAGTCAAGCACTTGAAAAATGCCAGAATCCAGATAACCCCAGCCCAATCCCCCTGTACAGGTGCATCTCAACACACAGTGGAATAATAAGATCATGGAGCACCTTTTTCCTGCAGGAAAAAGCCCCTCTCGTCCACCAGATGGATAGTGCTCTCTTAATGAGCACCTATTCAATATTTTTCTTTATCCTCATCCTTCAATATGTAGTCCTGTGTCCTGGCCATGGCATGCTATTGAAGTCCTGGGCTAAATAATGAGCTAATAATTTTCTCCTGGGCTTTCACAGCATTTATTATCACAGTATCCGAGTGGTTTGCAAACATTAATTTGCCTGAGAGCAGCCCTGCAAGAGAGTGGAATTATTCTCGTGCAGATGGAGAACTGAGGCACAGAGTTTAAAACTAGAAGGGTAACCTGGGGCTGGGTGCTCAAATTGAGATGCAGAAAGGATCCATTTCTCAGAGCTGTACAAGGCACAGCTTTTTAGGGCACCACATCCACAACCTCCACCTTTGGCTGCGAGTCCCCAGCCTTCCCCACCCCATCTGGCACCGCAGCTGGGAGCCCAGCAGCTCTGGGCTTCATCTGAGATGAAGCTTCCCCACATTTACCTGAGACTGCTGCAGTCCTCCAGGCTGCCCCACAAGCAGCACATCCCTCTGAGATGGTCACCTCTGACCACAGCCTAAATAATCACTTCAGCCTGGGGCAGCCAGGTTTACTGTGGATCTTCCCAAAGACCATCTCTTCCCCGTAACACAACCCACCACAAAGTATTTCCTCAGAAATCACAGCAAAAATGTGACAAAAGGGGAGAGAGCAGGAGCAACACGGACAGACTGGGGCCCTCCCACCAAAGAGTAGAAGTTCCTGTGGGTTTGGAAGAACCCATAGATACAGGACTAAGGAAGACAGCCAAAAGCTCATCCATACTCCCTGTCCAACGGGAAAAGGTGTTATCCCACCTCTAAATCCGGTAAGCAGCATGACCCAGCCCATGTGAGCAGTTACACCAACCGCAGACCAAGGCAGTGGTGCCAGGGCACGTGGTCAGGGTGTCACAGCAGCTCTCCAAGCTTCAGAAGATGCAGAAGAGATCCAAAACAGAGCCAGCAAGTCACAGGTGAGGGCAGGGGAAAGGGTAAATCCCTTCTTGACACCTATTGCTCCTCACGCAGGCCTGACATCAATCAGGCTGCAGCTGCCACAGCCACCCCGGAGAGGAGGAGCTCAGGCAGTGACTGCCCTGAGTGTGGAGCTCTGACCCAGCTGCTTCACACCCCCGCGTTTTTGGTAGGGCCAGAGCTTCAGTTCCCCGGCTCCAGGGCTGGTGAATCTCATCATGGCCAAACCAGCCATTCACTCTGCCCTGACAGGGGGGTTTCCAGCCCCTGATCTGTTTTCATTTCACCCAGAAGGATCACAAGGCCATTTTGGGGACTAGGAGTCAATCCTTTGTGTTGTATTTCAAGAAGGAAGAACTACTCATTTACATCATGACAGTATTATATTTTCTTTTTACTTTTCATCCTTTCCAGTCCCTTACCCCTCTTAAGATCTTATTTGCATTTTTGATCAGACCCTTACACCAAAAGAAAGCCCTCAGGGAGCTGCTTGTAACAGTGCCCAGGTCCTTTTCCTGGGCTAAATCAATTAATTTACACCCCTGGGAACAAAATGGATTTTTCCTGCCAATGTGTACAATTACTCCCAGTTTTCATTGGTAAGAGAAGGGAAGACTGATGCTTTGAAATGCAAAGTTGCCTGTGCAAATCATCATCCCCAGCAGCAAAAGCTCCCCCCTCGTGCTGCCATCCCAGGTGAGGCAGCATCTTACCTGTGAGGGAAGGAGCTCTGCCTCTTGTGCCCTGACCTGCCCACACGGAGTCCTCCAGGCTCATCCTTTCCCTGGGCCCCTGGGGATCAGCGGTGGCTCTGCCAGAGGAGATGAATGGGATCCTTCAGTAAGGGACCAAACCACCCCGTGCCTTCCCAAAACACGGCAGCATCCCGTAAAAACGGGCAAGTGGCTCATGTTGCCCTTGCAGGGGTTCTCTCCAGTTTACCCCCCTTAACTCCATTTTTTATTATTTTAAACTTCTACCTCAGAGCTTGATCCCGCAAGGCTCTTAAGCACATTCCCAACAGGAAGAAGAGCAGCAGGAAAACCTGGCATGGGGACTGTCTGGGGGGGTTTCAGCCCAATTTGCTATTTTAAGGTTCTTCAGCTCAGCTTTCTCCTGCACCATTACCCTTAGGTTTGTTTTCTGTTTTTTCTTGCGTGCATAAACATGGATGAAATCCATCCTGAGCTGGCAGCTGGGAATAGGTTTTCTTTTACCTCACACTGGAAATACTGCTGCTTGATAGGAGAAGAGAGGAAGAAAAGCCTGGTGTGGTCTAATACCTCCTGCAAGTGGCAGCCAGTGCTTTACGGACCCCAAAAAGCTTATTGGGGGAGCCAGAGATAAAATGCTTTCCCAGGTCTTGCCTTGCACGAGAGCTGAGCCATCTCCTTGCCCCACAGCCCACCCAAAGGCAAAAGTGCTTTTAGAAATGTCCAAATTAGTTAAGGGTGTTACACTACAACCTTGATAATCTCCGAATGCAAATGCTGCTGATTGACCACACATATTGTCCCCTTCCCCCCTCATCCTGGCTTTTTAGTTCCTCTCATTCGCTCCTCCCTGTGCTCTCTCTCATTTCCATCTCACGCTGCTTTCCCCATTTTCCTGACTTTTCTCCAGCAGCCATGGAGGGGTTTTGAGGATTTCCAGCTTCCCTTCTGCCTGAACAGCTCCTCTCCCAGTCCTGTCCTTTCCCAGAGACACCAACACCTTCCTCCCGTGCTTTCCTGGGCACTGGAAGCTTTTCCCAGCAGCACCATGTCCACCAAGCTGCAGGGACAAGCTGCCAAAAGCAAGGGCCAACCAAAACGATGAACCTAAAACCCACCAGGCTGGCACAGGAGGCACCATGGTGAACTTTATTTCTGATGACTGACGCTCATGAGTGCCAAATGGAGCTCCAGCAAGCGTGTCCTGCAAAAGCATTGCCCAGGGAGCTCAGATAACCATGGCTGAGAAACTTAGGGGTTTTCTGGTGTAGCCAGCCCTGAGCAAATATCCCAGAGCTGCCCTTCCCCTCCTGCTTCAAAGCTGGAAGAAGCCTTCTAGGATGTTTCAGGATTTCTGTGATTCACCACAGAGGCAGAAGAACTGTTCTGCATCAAGGGATGGTCCCGGAGGGAACGGAGAGCCACAGGCTGCAGCACCCTGTGTGTGTGCCTCACTTTTCCACTCTCAAGACCTAGGAATGATCCCAGCCACCCCTTCGAGGGACTGCAATGCCCAGGGTACAGAGAATCCTTCTCCACACTGAGCTCCAGCCTCAAGTGGAACAACTTAAAAATCAAGTTCTCCTCCTCGGACGAACTCCCCACACAACCCCTAGGTTGAACTCTGTAGAAAATAGTTAATTAATCTCTCTTGCTGCGGCCTAATTCTCTTTTCAACATGTGGCTGTCACTTCCCTGTCATCACAGCTGATTTACAATGGGGTTTAATTAAATCCTCCGTACATTATTCAGCATTCTCTGAAGACAACACCAAAGCAGCCAAGGGTATTTAAAATGTCACCTGCTGAGACGTATCATCTCCTCCTAAATAAATATGACAGTGATCAAACTTTGGCTAATTACAGTGACTTCGTTATTTGTTTGTATGTTTTAATATTTAATTGCTTTCGTGTTCATCCAATTACAAAGCAACAGCAAATAGAAATTAACTTTTTATCAGCGTGTTCCCAGCCCAGCTAATCAGCACTTCAAAGGCCAGACACAATGGGAGGCCATCCAACCTGAGAGCGCTTTACAATATATTCTCTGCTGAATGGACCGTTCTATTAAATTAAGGGAGAATTGTGTTTGTCAGGGCACTCCCAGCTCCCACCCGGACTCCCTTTATGTGGCGTTTATGGGTCTCGCTGCAGCATCCTTGCAGCAGGGTTGTAAATTGCTTGTATCGCTCGTGGGGCTGCTCTCCGCTCTGCCGCCGCCCGAGGTGACAGTGGGTGGCTCCATGTCACGGAAAATCCTGGGAAACCTCTTCCCTTTGGGAGCTGGAGCACTCCCTTGCACGTGGGGCGCTGAGGCAGCATCGCGCAGTGTCCTCTCTGAAGGTACAGAGGAGCTGAGCCTCGCTCTTCTCCCCGCTAAATCCAAATTTTCCAGTGCAGCCGCAGCAGATCCCAGAGCGCTCCCGCACCCCGCAATAACTTTAATTTCACCCTCATTCCCACATGCCCGTCTCAGTTAAGCTCAACTCAGCAGTGGGAACAGGTCCATGGACTCCCATCCTTGCGGAATCTGGGAGACCTGCCCCCATTTTAGTGATGACCAGGGGGAAACAGCAGGAAAAGCCTGAGGATTCACAGCTGGCAGGAACAAAATTACTTCTGCCAGTGCAACAATCTTGCTGGCGAGCAGCAAACCATTTATACTGTCAGAAATCCGATGAAGAAAACAAGAGGTTAAGTGTAGCTGCTTTCCCCCCACAAGTCTCCCAGCAGAAGTGGAAGCTGAGCACAGACAGAGTGATTTAGGGTCACAGAAAACAGATAAATAGCACATATGCCAAGCAGCAGAGGAGAAATAGCACCAGACCAGCACATGCATAAATGAGCCGCACTAAAGAACTGCTCTGCATTGCCTTCGTCCTGCATTTCTTTGCGTTGCCCCATTAGTACTGCTCAAAAAATCAGGATTTTTAGCCACCACAGTGAAATTCTAGACAAGAGACTGAGAATTGTGCCATCAATTCATATGATTTTAGGCAGCAGTCTGTCTAATGACAATAAAGCACAACCTCTGTGTTTTAAATATTCAAATATCAAATATTCAAGCAGACAAACCTAACCCCTAACCCTATACACGCATAAACCCACGCCAGGCAGAGAGCTCTCCCTTGGAAACACACACGAATTTTAATGTTACAGCCCAAACTGGGCTGGGTTTTGGAGTTTATCAGAGGCCGTTCTTCCTCTGTGCATATGAAGAAGATAAAGAAAAACCCTTACATGGTTGAAAATGGGACAAATTGAGAGGTTTCTTGCCACACACACTGCAGTTTCTGAGGGTTGTACCCAATCCTCCAAGCAGTAAATGAAAACCTCCAAGAGCCCAGAACAGCCACAGATCCTTCACATGGATTTTGGGAAATGCCACAGCCCCTCTCACACCTTAATTCTTCCTGTTTACCCAAATCTAGTGAAACAAGACCTCACATGGGAAAGAATAATTCTATAGAAAATCTGTTTCTCCAAATTCCTCCGCAGCACCAAGACCCAGCTTTGTCCCTGGGGCACCAGGAGATCTGGTATCCATCTTCCTGCAAAGGGTGTGGTGACAACTTCACATTGAAATCCTCACATTGTTAAAAAAAAAGTATTCTGAGGGGGGAAAAAAGTACTTTTACTAGATGGATTTATTTTTTCTTTAAAACATACAAAAACAACCTCTGTTTTTTCCCCAGAGAAACAACTCTATGTTTAATTTTAGGCTTCTCTCATGAAATATTAAATGAACAAAGAAATGTGTTTGAAATACTTTGATTTTATTGAAATTAAAAATTTAATTTGACTCAAAATATTGTTTTAGATTTTTTTTTAACCTTTGAGAGTGGTTTCATTTGAGAAATCAGGACTTGCAGAGGTTTTCATGCAAACAGGAGATCTGTTTTCTGCTATCTCCAGTCAGGACTCATTCACCTAATTTTTCTCCACCACAGTTATATGGCTCATTAAAAAGATACAGAAATATTGGTCTCACACTGGGGCCGAAGCTGAAATAACTTTGATGGGGTGCTTCGAAACAGCTGAGCAATGGTGAGGGAGAGATTTGGGGCTGGGAGGAAGAAAACTGAGAATATGGAAATATGCATGTGAAGAAAAACAGGTACTTCCCACTTTGATGAAAAATCTGAGCATTTTGAAGTCTATGCACAAAGACTTCAGCGAAGTTGACTGCCAGTGACATGAGACAGGGAAGCAAATAAAACCCCACAAACTCCCAGTTAGAAAGATCTGTTTGGCAGCACAGAAAAGTAACTTTCTGTACAAGAGAATGGGAGGAAGTGGTCTAAGGGATTAAAAACATTTAATTCCAGGCAAGTTCCTCATAGAAAGAAGAAAATACCGTGATTTTCCTGGCCAGTTCCAACAGCACCCAAATCATTGCTCTCATCCTGCAAGAGCGATGGGGCAGAGGCTTCAAGCCCTACTGGTACCAGTGAGGGGGGTTGTACTGAAAAAAATCTATCAGTTCATTCCCAGTGAAGTCCTGTTTTCAATCATTTCAGTATCCTTTGCCCTAAGGGGAAAAAGAGTTGGAGAAAGTCCTGAAATCATGTTTATATCGCTTCCAGCACGCAATTTGTTTTCCTCCCTCGGCTTGGAGGGAGTTTGTATCCCAAAGCTTAAGCTGACTGCATCTGTCCAACTCCAGCCAAAGCACAAACCCCAGGCTCAGCTCCCAAACCCAGCCTGGACCAAATCAAAGGATTCAGATGGCACAGCCTGTTCACTCTGGAACTTGCTGATATTTGGAATTATGATTTACCAGCCTCGCCTGGGCCAACAACGATTACTGATATTATTATTATTTCTGTATCTACATCTTAAATGTTTTCCAGGATGGCAAATATATCTCCTGCTCAGTTTTACTGCTCAGTTTCTGCATTTTTCAGCTCTGTGATAGATGGGGTGGCTGAGCACAGGGCATATCTCCAGACTTCTGAAGCTGTAATGTCATCAGAACTCAAGAAATAACTCCATGCTGGGGACAGCACAAAGAATCCAGTCTGCCCACAGCTTCCCATTTCTCTGCTCCCAGGTTCTCATTACAGAGATGTTAAATTTTACATTGGTCATTTCATAGAAAAACCCCAGAGTCAGAAATTTACAGGAGAACTTGAACTTTCCTTCCCTAAAGCCAGGCTGGACAGGGCTTGGAGCAACCCGGTTTAGTGGAAAGAGCCCTGCCTACAGCAGAGGGTTGGAACTAAATGACCTTCAAGGTCCTTCCAGCCCAAACCTTTCTGTGATCCCATGGAGAATCAAGTTTCTAACCATGGCTGCTGAGGATTACTTCAAAAGGCAACACTAAAAGCTGAAAATCAAGGAGAAAGAAAGAAAAACAGACCTATGGTGGTGGGGGAAGAAAGAATCCAAAAGGATGCTCCACAAATTAAATGCCAGGAGTTGTTTTGGTCAGCATGACTGAATGTTTAATAAGGGTGTTCCTGAGGGGTTGTCCAGGACATTTGGGATGGGCACTGGGGTTTGATAACTCCTGGGCACGCAGTGGGAAGGAACAACACAAGGCAGGATGGCACTGGATGTGCTGAAAATGGGGCTGTGGTAAAGCCCCAACAGTGTTCATCTCACACAGAGGGGGAGAAGTCTCTAAACCCATTTTTATTTGCTCCTCCCGGGCTTCCATCCCCCTTTTTCATCCTCTTCAGGTTTCTTAGTCAGGCCAACAAAGGGTGAAAAGCAGCTTTGTCCAGCTGCAAATGCCCAGGAGAGCTCCTCAGGACCTTTCTGCCTTCCACATGTGAGGATCCTCCTGCTGCTTACAGCCCCAGCTGCCCCAGCCCATCCTTCACCTGCCATCTGCTGCAGAAGAGGGAATCTCTGCTTCCCTCCACCTCCTGGCAGGCTCAGAGCTGCCCTGGTGTCTCCGTGGGGAGATCCTTCAGGTGTTTCAGGATGAGCCAAGCTTCTGGATAAGGACAAGGATGTGGTCGATCACTGGAAAAAACTACTGAGACACGAGTGGTGAGCAAGAATATCTCCAGTGTCACATCCAGGGAGATGTGAATGACCACTGGAGATATTCCAGAACCATCTGGACACAATCCTGTGCCTGGGATGACCCTGCTTGGGCAGGGAGGTGGGACCAGACAATCCCACCTGGGGTTCCCTTCCAGCCTGACCCATCCTGGGATTCGGATCTCAGCAGCAACTGCGCACAAGGAAAAGCTCAAAAAAGGATCCAAGAGCATTGGGCTGCTCCAGGTAGCAGCCGGCCCCTCCAGCATCAGGCTCTGATGGTGCCCTGTGACATTACAAAGCTTGTGCAGAAGGAAATGCTCCCGGAAAACCCCAGACAGGAACAGACTGACTTCCAACACACACAAAATTATATGAAAAAATATCAAAGCCAGAGCTTGCACACAACCCTTGCATTTGCAATTCTGATTCTCTAATAGGAAACAGCTCCCAACTGGGGGAGGGGTAGGCAGGAAATATTACAGCAATGTTATTTTGTTACACTAATTACCAATAATGGCACATACTAGACTACCAACCACAGTCAATTCATTTTGAAAGCTATATAATAATGTTTAGGATAAGGAATTAATTTTTATAGCCACTGAAGCAGATTTACTTGTACTGTAGTGCTGATTTATTACAAATTAAATTTCTTAATTCCAGAAGTTTCCTTGGAGAGGCTCGACAGGACCTGAGGGGGGGACATACCCTGCTGCAAGGGAGGAGTTTTGGCAGCATTAAGGTTCAGGTCAGAGTGCCCAGACCATTATTAACCTTTCAGCACACATGCCTGCCTGTCTGGATGAGCCCACCTTCATGGGTAAGTTCAGCCCCACAGTGTGCACACAACGACCCAGTGGATGATTTTTCTCAAGTCAACTGATGGTGAAGGGGTGGGGTTTAATTTATTTTTCTTATTGTATCATTTAAAAAGGTAAAATTTCAGTACTACAAGGGTTTGCTGTTTTCTTTTTTTTTTTTTTCCCAGTGTAAAGAATTCCATAAAAGATTCATAAAGTGAAAACTTTGAAGTATAGTCAAGAAGATACACTCATTAATTTACAAAAACATCCCTGGTGTCAATTATTGACTATGAAGAGGTTCAGATTGTCTCTTTCCCTTCCATGCAGGAGCAGTGTCTGCCGGCTCAGACGTTGTACAGAGCCGAGAGCAAGGCTGGGCTTGGGCACAAGACCAAACAGGGAGAGTCCTCAGCAGGACTCCAGACAGGGACTAAATGTGATCATTTCTAACCAATCATTTATGAAATGATTGGGATAACTTCAGTTTCCTCACTCCTGCTCATAAGCATCCATTGCTAGAGCCGTGATCATCTGGACAGGACGTCTCCAAGGCCTTCTCCTGCAGGCACATTAGCTGGGCTGATCTTGGAAGGGTTTCCCCCCAGCTCTGGAGATCTGGCTGGCTGTGGGTGGGTGGATGAGGACAGGAACCAAAGGGATGGCTGGGCTGAGCTCAGCATCCTCTAGAGAGAGGTGATGCATCCGTTCTGCATCCAGGGAGGGAACAGTCACTGTGCACCTGAGTGCTCAGGATGCTTGAAGCAAACACAGCAGATGGTGGGAACAGAGGCTGGGGTTTTGGGATCCATCTCTTTTGGGGTTGCAGGGAATTTTGTGGTGTCTCACAAGGGGTACATATGGCCAGAGAAGGAGCTTCACATCTGCATGCACCACTTTGAGGGACTTCTGATGGGACCCTGCCCTGGGACCTTCACCCCTAACCAAGCCCAGTGGAAAATGTTCCTGCTGTCCAGCCAGCCCTGAAAAATACTCAGGCAAAGCCGCACAGATGGGCACCCACCAGGGAGCCTTTCAGGGCCCCGCTCAAGGACTAAGCTGTGTGCAGCTCCTCCTCATCTGCACCTTGGAAAAGGGCCCCAGCCTGCCAATCCAGCTCCTGACATTGCTACTCCTTTAAAAGAAGCCACTCATTCAGCCCAAGCTTTCCGGCAGCTCCCGTGACAACTGGCAGCCCAGCCCAGCAGCCAAGGCAGCAGGGAGGCTTGCAGTGGTTTCTAAACCTCGTCTCTGCACCATCTGATCTGTGCAGGCACCACACAAAAACCTACTCGGATTCCTTAGGAGAAAGAACAACAAAGCTGGAGCTGCTCCAATCCCCGTCCTGGCTGGAAGCAGCTCCTGGCGCGCAGACGCAAACCCAGCATCGCAAAGAGAATTTGTCTGAAGCCCTTTCCGTGTTTGGCATTGCGGGGTTGTTTTGGTTTTGTTTTGTTTTGCTTTTTTTTTTTGATGACACTTCTAGAGGTCCCACCGCTTTGAGTTCCATCCTGGGAGGGAGATGCAGAGGGAGGAGAGTCATCAGCTTATCCCTAACGCCTGGCCCTGGCGAGGGCAGGGAGAAGGGAGGAGTGGTTTCCTGTGCTAATCCCGCACAAGCTGATCTCCCACCGATGCTTTCCTGTGCTCCAGGATAAATGAGACTTCCCTAATTCTTTCCCCGCTGCAAATAAACAGACGGGGAGCCTGCACCATGCGGCTCGCACTGCCCTATCCATCACCGTGTCCCGACTGCAGGTAGCGGTGATTACAGCTCATTATCGGCAATTACCACCGCGGGGCTCGTAGGTGTTTTCCCCCAAGAACTTTCAGCAGCTCCAAAGCTCTTTGAAGGCTTCTCTGTGAAGAACGGCTGTAGGAAATCCCTCCCCCTCTGCTCAGTAGTCAGATCTTCCTTCCAAAAGCCGTAGCCATCAGACATCACAGAGCAATCACGAAAAATACGTGGGGGGGAAAAAAAAATCCCCAGCCCCGTGAGCCCAAAGGATCGGCGATGCATCAGGTCTGTCCTCTCGGCACGGCTGGCTGATGGGGAACGCGTCTGCTCGGAATGACTCTTCTTTCTCTCTTTTGCTCCTCAAAAAGCTTCTCCTGTGAGCAAGCCGGCCTCCCCCCGCCCCTCCTCCAAACCCATAATGTAATTCACACACAAAAAACCCCCACACAGCAGAAAAGCACATGTACAGTGGGTGCTTTTCCCGCATACAAAGTACCACGGCAGCGGACCGAGGGATGGACCCTTTGAGAAATTCATATGCCAGCCTTCCCACTATAGCAATTTCATTCTGTCTTTGTAATTGTCTGATATTACATTGTTCCCTGCCAGAAGATTAATTAGCTAGTCTTACCCTCCAACATACCATCCCTCTGCAACCCTCAAGGAAGCTGGAGTGGTGCCAAGTCGCACGGATTTGCTATTCTGGCTGGCAGCTGCTACTGTCGCCGCAAAAAAAAAAAAAAAAAAAAAAAAANAAAGAAAGAAAAAAAAAGCCTTCTCTTTTGTCCCCGAGCAGCAGTTGCTGTGCCAACTGACCCCCACATCCCCAGCCCTCCCAGGGACACCAGCACTGAGGCGGCCAAGTTTCAACGCCATGGGCCGGGCAGTGGGGACAAATAAAAGCATGGCAGGAAACGGAAATCAAAGGAAAAAAAAAATCAAGCAAAAAGCCCCCTACACCCAACGCTGAGCACTCCCCACGCCCCGAGCCCCGGCCTGGTGTCATTACTCACGCTGGGCTGCGCTGCGAGCCACGCGGGACACGCGCCACGGGAAGGGCACGGGCAAGGCGACATCCCAACATCGACATCGCCATCCCGACATCAGCATCCCTCATCCCAGCCCAGAGCCACCTTCACGCCCTGGCCCACCCTCCCGTGCCCCAGAGGAGAGGGCAGAAGGGAGCATCACCGGCCGTGTTGGCTGCGGGGAACCACCACCCCGGCTGGGGCTGCTGCCACAGACACTCTTGGCAAGGAGCCTGCCCCAGCACCGCCATGGATCTGCTGCTTTTTGTTCCCTCTCCCTCTTCCCTCCTCACACAGACACACACACACACTCTGGATCTCTCCATCTTACCCTAAACGTGGTGCCCAGGCAGGTGAGAGCTGTGTGGGTATGAACACAACACACCCGTGGTCACCATCCCAACGAGCTGTGGGGGCACATGGGATTTCCCTCTTTGTAGAGGGGAGGAGAGTTCCAAAACTGGGAGGTAAAAACCTGAAATACAGTCACCTATCTAAACTCTTAATGCACATCACAAAACCAGCTGACAAGCACATCATCTCTCCTTCCAGACAGTCCTCCAAAAGTTCTATTCTGCTAAAATCACCCCAGCAGCTCACGTTTGCTGGCTGATTTGCTGGTTTGCCCCATCAGCACCACAGGGCTCTCCAGCTGTATCCCACCAGGGCTGCAGCACAGTGCAGCAAGATGTTTTCAGCAGAAGAGACACCACAAGTGCCAACAAGTTGTGTTTAAGGTAAAAAAGGAAGAAAAGGAGAGCAGGACCCCTGCAACACCAACAGACACAGCTACGAGCAGTGAGGGGTGTACTGGACCCTGTATAGCCCAACAGGGTTTGGTCCCCAAAATCACTGAGATGGACCAAACCCGGCAGCTTTGCCTGCTGTCCCTCACCCAGCTCAAAAGGAGGCCAATTTATGTTTGGTTTTTTTTTTTTTTAATTTGGGCAGCTGTTGCAGGAGATCACCTTTCCTCCCCAGCACACGCGGGGGACTGGGGCAGGGACAGGGAGCTGCGTTTGCTGGGCACCAGAAGCCATTTGAAGCCACCCATTCCCAGGCTGTGGGAAACGAGCCCATATTGTCACGGGGGCTAATTAAACTCCTCCACTAAGACAGCAGCTCTAGACTGTCTCAGCACCCGCCTTTGCTGGCAGCCCCCCTCCTCGGGTGCTACGGAAACGGGAATTAAGCGGTGATGAATGCAGTATTAATTAATTAAGAGAAGATGCACATGAAGGGGGTGGGAGGCAGGGGGTCTTTGCGCTGTGGAAATTACCCAAGGAGGAGCCGCCGTAAATTTGGTTTTTATTGTTTTTGCTTGGGAGAAGGTGCCGGGGGGGACCTGCGTGCCCGGGCAGTGGGAGTGAACCGCTGGCACCAGACCCACCTGTCCTCCATCGCTGAGGAAAAGAGGATATCCCAAAAAAATGACAAGGGAGGGAACAGGCGCCCGCGGCTCCACGCCGCCATCTTCTCCCACTGCGGAGACCGAATGCAAAATCAATTTTGCACACTCCGAAATGGCTGTTCGGGAAGGGTTTTCTGCTCTGGAGAGGTTAATGGGGAAGCTCAACCCAGCTGACGCTGGGGGGATGGATGCTACTTTTCAGTTTGCATATCGAGATTGTTTACACACATGATTAGCTAATATATTAAGCTTCTTAAAGGAAAAAAAAAAGGTGGCAAAGCACATTGTTTAGTTTTGATTTGCATTCCTCACCCACTCTCTCCTTCACAATGCGCCACCCGGAGAAGAGCAAGGACTTGGCCATCACTGCCAAGGGCTGGCTTTTGGAGAAGGGAAACAAATGGTTAAAATTCCATCAATGACTGCAGCTCCCAGTGTGATTTGGCACATCAGGTAAATGCTGATCCCCATCATGAGAGCTGGGGCAGCTCAGCCTGCTCAGAGGTGAGTTTTGGGTATCCAGCAACTCAGGGTGGCCAAACCCTGAACTCCATGGGAAGGACAAGATCCCTGTGGGAAGCCTGCTCTGCCAAGCCTGGTTGTCAGGGACAGGTGAGTGTTGGCTGCAGAGCCCACAGGCAGTGGGAAGTGCTCAGCACTGCAGCTTTTCCTCTCTGCATGACTCTGCTCCTGGGGACTGGGTGTGGTTTCAAGTCTCTTTTCTGTCTCACGGCTGGAGACAAACACCATGGAGGTAACCAAGGCTTTATTTCATCACCAGCAGGGGCAGAGAAATTCAGCTGCACATCCAGCTGGCACTGCCCTGGGCTAACAGGACAGGTACCGCCATTCCCTGCTCCAGAGACCTTCTGGGCATCTCCAGGACACCCTGCCAGGCATCTCAAGTCCAGGTCTGTTTTCCAGCTCCTCACATCACACACGCTCCTGGCAACACAAACCAAAGGTGTGGCTGTGCACCACAGATCCATCCCTGTCTCCCAGGTTGTGCCAGGGCTTAACTGAGCCACCAAACAGGCTCCACTCAGCACTTCTCCACACAAACTTCCTCCTGAATGATCTCAGCAGGGTGACAGGCTGGGAAGTATTTTAGGGGATCCCTTTTACAGACAAGGCTGCATGCTCAGGACCTTGTGCTGTTCCTCCAACCCAGAGCCTACACTGCAGGCTCAGTTCCTGCATCCCTGTTTCTTGGACCAGCTTTTTGGGATCCTCCAAGTACAATTCCCTTTCGCATTTCCGAACACGCTGGCAAAGCTCTTCCAACTCACTAGGGTGCAATCCTTCTCCTCTGACGTGGTTTTAAAACCACCCTTTGCTCCTTTTTTCCCTGCTGCAGGGATAATCCCTCCTTCCACAGCCAGGCATCACAGCAGCCACCACACCAGCAACTCAGCTGCTCCTCTCTCCCTCCACTTCCCCCCCAGCTCTCACCACCCGGAGTGTGTTATTTATACAACATCTCTTAACGTCGACTTCTTCAACACAACTTTTCCTTTAATTACTTACATTAAAAATAAAAATGCCAACCTATGCGAGCAACTGCTCTCATTACAGTATCAGTCCTCCAGCTAATTAATATCTGTTAGCTTTGGCTTATGCACCAGGATGCCTAAATCCAAAACACACAAGGCTGCCAAGTTACTTTGCAAACAGGAGAGCTTGCCTTGAAGAAAGAATCACGTTATCCAAGTTGCTTGTATGCAATCTCACCATAACCTTTACTTTCAAAGTCTTAGAAGAGAGAAGGAAAACTCATCCAGCTCAAAAGAGATTGCAGCAAAACCAAAGGGGAAACCCAGAGAAAAGAAGAGAAAGAGATGAGAAACAGATCTCCAGAAGAAACACCATCTTTGTACCCACTCTCTTATACTCACACAGGCCACATGGGAAAGACTGAGAGAAGTCTTTTAAAATAAGAAAAATCCTCCCAGCAGCTCCCAAGCCTCTCCCAGAGCACAAACACACTTCCTCAGCCAGTGGAGAAGGAGCTGAACACAACCGAGGTCAGTCACACCAGCAATCACCTCCCTTTTGGTGCTGTGTGACTGCAGCAGGTATCGGAGATGCTGCAAGGTGACAACAGAGCCGGATCCTCAGGAGAATGTGCAGCACGATGACAAATAAAGGAGCCACCCCAGGGGGTGCATGAGACCTGGCAGGGCGGGAAGGTGGGTGCAGCCCTACTGCAAGCCCCCGACAGCTCCCGAGTGTCAGCGCATCCAGCGCAGCCGAAGGCAGCGGGTTTGGAGCTGATTAAAAACGGAAAAGCCTTATGTAAACTTAATGCATAATTAACCTGAGCAACGCACTCGCAGAAGACATTATTGAGGTCAGGGAAGCATTAGAGCCACAAAAACAACTCCACCGGCAGATGAGGGATGAGAACATCGACTGTTATTTTATTGGAATGCTCCTCTAGTGCAAAGGATAAAACCTGCTGGATCCTAAGCGTGACAAGCTTCCCCTCCGGGCAGTTTGTGCCCAGGGCCCGGGCAGTTTGTAGCAGATTTCTTAGATCCTACTCCAAAGCACTGGATGGGAAAGACCAGAAAGAAGAGCCTGAGGTGGACAAGTCCTGAGATTTTCTGTCTGTGTCAGGTCTCCAGCAGAGGTTACAGGGGGGATTCCTGCCGTGCTGTGTGTGTGTGTCCATGAGTGGGACTGAGGTTGCACGAGTCACCTTGGCTGTGCTTGCACTTAGCTGAGACCACCAGCCCCCACGGGAATGACTCATCCCTGGGAGATGGATGGCCCTTGTGAGGTCCCTGTCCCAGGGTGAGCCAGCCTCACAGGTGTCCTGGACACCATGTGCAGGTGGGAGATGCCTTGGGGTGCTCACCACGCTGTGCTTGTGACACACCCCTGAATCCAGTGGGCCCCAGGAAGGTTTTGGGGACCTTTAAACCTTTACAATTATGGGCAAGGATGGATGGAAGTTCTCCCTCTCTGTTTTCACTTCCTGCACTTTCCTTTGCCCCTTCCCTATCTTAACACCACTGTCACAGTTCCACGGTGCAGAAGCACCTTGCAGACCCTCCCAAATGGTGTTTGGGGCTCCAAAGTCCCAGTGATCTTCCTGATGCCAATTAAAACAATAGGAAAGCCTCCCATTTGCCAGGGTCCATAACCAAACACCCACAGGCACTGCCCTCCCCTCCGTTCCTGGCTTGCTGACAGCCACAGCAGCTGTTCCATGTTTCCCACTTTAAAAAAAGTCCTATTAAATCAAGGTCTCTTTTGCTAAAATCCAGTAAAACAGACTTCATGCAACATTTCATGGAGAGCAAGGGCTGCCTTTCCCAGGCTGCCCCTCTCTCAGAAGATCGAGATGTAAATACTTGGGGCTTCCTCTGGAGAGCTCTGCTCCCAAACATCCCACAGGCACAGCACCTGCCTGGGATTACCACAGCAGCCCAGAGAGGTTTGTGGCAATGGATTCACCTGGGATGAGCCCTCTCACCCCCACCTGCCCTTGGGCAACAGCTTGGATGCTTCCAGCACACACAGACTGGGGGCAGTGCCAGCAGCTGTGTCTTCCTTTTCCAAACAATCCAGAACAATAAACCAGAATGTCCAAATAGTTCATTTTACAGCTAATTTAATGATAATTGGGTATAATAAGGTTGGGCTCCTTGTATTTGCAGAAAACAGGCTTCACTTGCTGAAGTGCCTCTCTGCCCCTCCAAGGGCTAGAAAGGCTCCCTTGGGAAGGAGGGATGCTCTCAGCCCACCAGGCTCCAGGAGAAAGGCAAACACCAGCTGTCCACCACTCCTGGTGAACACAGCAGCAATGACAAGGCAGAACACGCTCAGGGAGAGGTGGAACGAAGCCTGATCCAGACCCAGCTCATCCCACCCCACGGCACAGTGCTGCCTGCTGCCGCAGGACAAGGCAGGTGGAACCCTGGAGCCAAAGGGCTCAAGGACTGGGTCATTCCAGCTGGTCCACAGTGAAACCCTCAGCCCCATGAGGGGGGCAGGCACACCAACGAGGTAATGGACCACACCTGGGAAGGGGGCTTGAAGCAGGGAAATTGTCTGGTGGCAGCCCAGGGAGCCCGCAGACTGGCAGTGATTGTGGCAGCCAGGGCAGATCCTTAACAGCCTCCAGAAAGGCCAGGTTTCCATCTGTTCCCACTAGTGCTTGGAGTCTGTCCTTCCACTGCAGTAAATGAAAGCCTGGGGCAACCTGGTCCTTCAAATGGGCAAAATTCCCACAAAAGCAGGACGCTCATCACACATTTCATCCTCATGTCCTTCATCCTCTTGCACAGGGCCTCCCATTACACTTGAAGAGGGTTTGTGGCACGGCTCTCATCCAGATACCCATTGTAAACTCCATGGAAGAGCCTTGCTGAGCACAGCATCCGTGTCTCTGCTGTATTGAAAGGGAAACTGTCTGCTGGTGGCAGCACAGGACTTCTGGGATGCAGTTCCCTCACCTATCAAGCAACGAGATAAAACAGCCCTTCCTCAGTTCACAGAGGTGCTGTAGCTCATACCTGACACCTCCAACACTCCTTGGCAACCCCTGGAAAAGCCATTAGCACCAGGGGGAGGTGAGGCCACACTCTCCCTGTGTGCAGCAGGTTACTGCCACCAGCTCGCCCGACATGCGAGGCTGAAAATGAAACAGCTCTCATTTGCTTTTTGTTGCTTTCCAAGTGACATCTTGCACACAGGCTGGACAGGGGAGGTGGCACTGGCACCAGGTCACCACGAATATCTGATTGCCTGGAGGGACACGGACTCACTTTTTAAAAGAAGGGTAACAATGCAAAGGCATTTGGTGACGTTTTCCCTTGTTCACATGAAGAAAAAGCTTGCGGTCTCAGGCCTATTGCATGACACAGAAATGTCATCAATCTGAGAATCTGGAAGCAAGCAAGGGAAAAGAGAAGGAGCAGTATTTTGTGTTTGGCTCAAGGTGGCCTCATACAGGAGGACTCATTTCCCAGAGCTGAGCTTCAGTAACTCCCCATGAGATAGTGCCACCCAGGCCCTTGCCAGCTTGCTCCAGGGTGGTTTCAGCACATTTAACACACATTTAATAGCTGGAAACCTCTCTGAATCTCCAGTCATTTCCCTGGTGTCAGCTCTGCTGGTGGATCCTTTGGTAGGGATCTCTGCCTCCCTCTCACAGACCTTTTGTGCCGCCTGCACACCAGCCCTGGCACAGCTGCTGAAGGTACCCGACACATCCCATTAGGAAAAGCCCTTCCCTCTCCCGAGCTCCAGTCCTGCAGGGAGTGCAGCTCATCCCCACAGAGTGTGGGATTGCCAAAGCAAACTGGTTCCCCAGCTTTGGAGAGCTGCCAGAAACCAAGTGCTGTCAACTTGAAGGAACACAAGGAACACGGGAATCTCATCCAAATAACCAACACACATTTTCCTGTCTCAGCATCAGCACCCCAGGCTGCTGCTCAGGTTCAGACCAGCTCCCCTGAAACCTCTCTGACCTCCTACCCTGCTTTATTTTTGAGCACATGGAGCTTGCCCATCTTTGGCAGAGAATTTCCTCGGACCTGTTGATTCCTCATCCATCAAATTTATATTTACTTTATCCAGGTTGCAGCCAAGGCTCTGTGCCGGTGACTGCCCATGCTGGTGGCAGATCATTTGTTCTAGTAACTCCCATGCTGCTGGCTCTACACTGAATTTCCTTCCAGTTCAGCACAGAAGGAAAAAACCAAACATCCTGCATCCCAAACACATTTTGGTGGGTGATCCATACACATGAAAGTCCCAGAGGATGGCAGAGATTGGACATCAGCAGCTGGATTCGGGGCTTGGCAAAGATGAAGATGTTTTGTGCTCACCTGAGCAGTTCTTATTTACACCCCCAAACACAGCCCTTGCTCTCCTGAAATCCTACAGCCTTTGCAAATTAAGAGCCAGGTTGTTCCAGCTCCCAGCCATGCTGCTGCTGCTCTTCCTGAGGAATTCCACACCCAAAGCTTTGGCAAAACCATCCAGTCTGGGCTGTGCCTGTCAGCCACCACACAGCAGAGCATCCACAAGGGAGGAACTGGGCCAGGATGTCTCCCCCACGTAAAACAGGATCACTGCTCAAGCAGCCTCCCATCAAATGGGAACCTGCCAGTCCTCTGAGTCCTTGTTCCCTCATCACAGGGTCTTAAGCTCACCAGGATCAAGGGCTTTTTCTTTGCTCTCCCCTGAAAACCAGGAGGAAGCTGTAGATATACTACGAGCACTTAGAAGGAAAAACATTACAGCATCTAAAGGTACTTTAAATGATTTAGATACAAACTTGCCTGTAATAAGACATCTATTTTGGTTAATCTCTTAGTTGCAAATCTTGAAACTCTTGAACCTGCCTCAGGCTACTGTCAGCAGCACTTCATTTAACACTGCTTATTGGGAATAACTGCTATTTCCCACTGTAACCTCCAAACCTCTTAAAGGCTCTCTTATTGCTCTGCCCAATATACTTGCCTTCAGGATACAGAGGGTTTTTGCTTGCTAAGAACCATTAAGATGATTTGAACAAGCTGAATCAGAGGAGACTGTTTCCCAGGCAAAGCAGCCAAGACTCAAAACAGCATCCCTGCAGTATTTCGGGAGTGGTTCTTTTTTCTTTTTTGGAGCATTTACTCAGGTTATGAAATCCAACGGCTGCACTTTGATCACTCCTCACGAGCAAAGGAGTGGAAGGGATGGAGGGGTGTGTTCATCCTCCAGGAAAGTCACCTGGGAGAAGGGATCTCTGTTCCTGCCCACACCTGGGGCTATGGAGACCATCACCAGCTCACCATGCCCGTGGTCAGAGCTCTCTGAGGAGACTCCTGGGGGCTTCAGCAGCACCAATGCAGCGCTTGTGCTCCAAACTCAACCCCATTTTTATTTCAAGGGGATGCAGAGCCATGGTGGGCACCAAGCTGTGACTGTAGTCCCACCCATCCTGGCTCAGCAGGTTTGATTGTAAACACAGCCACTCGGGCAGCCGGGCCCTGGGCACAGCCAGCACTGCCCTGATGGGTGTCACAGCTCCAGCCCCAACAAATCTGGGACCTGCAGCAGCCCTGAGGCAGGGGTGAGGCCCCTCCCTGCCCTGCAGGCACAGGCAGCAGCATGAAGCCACTGCCCATTCTGTCGCCGAGCTGCAGCTCCACGAGTCCCAGGCAAGAGCAAACAGAGGCGCGAGAGCCCTCCAAGTCTTTTAGATATGGCACTTAACTACAACACAGGATTGTCCAGCCCAGGCCTGTGGCAATCACTCATCGCTGCAAGTTTGCAGACCTCAGTGCAACCTCAGTCACCACCTTCCCTCTGGTCGCTGGGAAAAGCTTTGCTCACTAAAGAGTTTTGACCCACGTGGAACAGGACACAGAAATGGGGGACCAGGACCCCAAAGAAAAGGGACAGGGCTCACACCAAACGCAGGCCTTGGGATCAGTTTCTCTTCCCACCAACATGCTTGAAAAAGTACCCAGCATTAAGGGATTACAGCTCCAGGGGCTTAGAGACTCACTCTCACATCCATCTGCACCAGCTTTCACACAGAAATCTGATAGAAAAAAACCCAAACCAGTATGAAATAGGTGTGTATAAGCTGTGATAAACAACAGCCTGTCTGTGCAGGCTAAAGGGCCCTCTCTGCTCTGTACACTCACCCTGGTTTAGTAGGGATGAAGCCACCAGTTAATCCAGTCCCTGCCAAACCATAACCAGCACAGCAAGAACCCGCATGCTGACTGCAGGGCCAGATTGGTTTCACACTCAGAGCACTCAGCTTCGGCACACCACAGTCCCTGTAAAGGTGCAGAGTGTCTTTCCAGCCACTGCCCAAAGCCTCTGCTTCCCTCTGTCTCCCTGCTCTCTGCTGCTCTGGAGCTGGCCCTTAGTCTGAGCTCAGGCTGCAGATAAATGTTCCACCAGGTATAAAACAGTTTTTTCCCCTTCCCCCTAAATATCCCTCTTTGCACAATCAAAGCCAGACACTCAACCCCACTTTACCCCCACTCAAGGCAAAGCACTCATAGGGAGGTACCTGCACAGCCCTGGGCTGTGGGAGAATGCTGAGCCAGAGCACACAAAGTTATAATTTTAGCAGAATAAAAACTCCTTGAACCTGCTTCTCCCCACATTCCAGCTCTCACAGAAGTTGCCAGCAGGACAGAACCACCCCAGGAGCTCCGGATCAGCCCAGTCCCACACATCCTGACTCCAGGCACTGCTTCCTCCCCCATCACTCCTGAGAGCAAACAGCTGCTGCTGTT
The DNA here is from genome assembly GCA_013397175.1 of Platysteira castanea. Lineage (NCBI taxonomy): Eukaryota > Metazoa > Chordata > Aves > Passeriformes > Platysteira > Platysteira castanea. The sequence continues at coordinate 817,230 of VYXC01010855.1, forward strand.
AAGCCCTCCGGAGGGTTTAGGAGTGGAGCACCTGCACCAGCAGCTGATGGCACTTACTGCTCTTCAATTAAGCTAATTTTGCTCCAGAGGGGACACAACTGTGACTGCTCATCAGGACACCCCGCTCCCCCGGCCCCTGCGCTGTGACAATGACATGCAGCAGGTACCGGAGGTGCCTCCATGTCCCGGCGGGAGCAGGGAAGCACCAGGGTGGCTCTGTGGGCACAGGAGGGTTCCAGGAGAAGTCCCCGACCCACTTTTCACAGCACAGCCACTCTCCCTGTGCTCTGACTCCAGCAAACCTCACTCAGCCCGGTGTTCCCACACTGCGCCTACTCCAACACTGGCGCTGGTGATCCAGCGCAGTGGCCCGGCTGACAACAGCAAAAAAAACCTTTGTTTAAAACAGCTTTCTCCTGCAGCACTGAGAGTGTGGTGCGCTGTGGTAAACACCAGAGGTGCCGGACTGAGGTAGGAGAGGTCCAAGACCTGAGTACCCAAACCAGCAGGACATGTCCCAGGTACAGCCACCAGCACAACCCCAAATCTCCCACTCCTCCTCCATGAAGTGCTCACAAAAGGAAACATCAAACGTCCACGGCCTCTCCTTTCCTCCACAGGGCTCAGAGTGGGATTGGTGCCTCCTTGTGCACCTGCCCGTGGAAAAACCCCACTGCAGCCAGCCCTGGGGGAGGAGCACGGAGGGACAGAGGGTGCCAGCAGGACTAGGGGGAATTTCTGGGGTGCAGAAGGCAACTCCAAGGTGCCACCCCTGGTCTTACCCTCAGCCAGAGATGGGTCCCTCAGAGCTGTGCTCAACATCCATAAATCTCTATAGTGGGACAGATGGTCATTAGAGATGCTCCTTCCAAATCCTTTGTATCTTCATCCATCAGTCAGCTCTCTCTGCTGGAGAAGGTCCCATCCATCCTGGAGAGTTTCAGGAGTAATTTGCAGCCATCTCAGCTTGCCCAATAATTTTGTTCCTTATTAAATACTGCTAACGACAGGGTTTTAGACTCTCGGCTGTACATCCACTCTCTGTTCTAGTATAAATTTTAATCTGTCTTCCCTATTCCTTCTAGACAAGTCTTAAAAAAAAAATTACTGGAATAAAAAGGAAAGCACCAAGTAATTGAAAAAGAGCTGCTAAAAACAGAAAGGAAGGAAAGCTAAGGAAAGTTACAATGATTGAAAAGTTCAATAAAATTGGAGAAAAGCAGGGAAAATTCCAATTTTTAATGAAAAGGATGGCGAGGTGTCACTGGTACATGGCAGCAGATCCCTGGAAGGCAAGCTCTGTTTTCTCACCCCAGGTCAGGCTCCCACCTCTGTGTGCCACCCCAAAACCGTCACCCCACTCCCCTTCCCTTAACTAGAGGTGCATTTTCTCCTCTCCATTCACCCTCAAGATAAATCTTTTCAGCTGGTGCTTTCAAAGCCTAACCAATAAAATGCTGAAATCAACAAAACATTTTGAAACCAATAAAACTGTTTGTGGGGAAGAAGTTTTCCGAAGAAAGCAAGCACAAAAGATGATGTTTTACCAAAACCTACGAGCAGAAAATGGGAGGTTGGAGTTGAAAAGCTCATGCAGATGAATCTTGAATGGTCTATTCTCTCCATCATAATGAGCACATACATGATTAATGAAAATATTTATCCTCATAACCCACTGCAGCGAGTTAATATTTAATCCAAAGCCCAACCTCTCCTGGTTCCTCACCTACCTTCTTGTTTCCTTGGAAATCTCTGAACTCTGCCAACTGACCCGAGACCTGGCTCTTTGGGGCTGGCTTTTCCTGGCTTTCTGCATAAGTACCACAACTTTTGATCCCGAAAGCGCCGTCACTTGGGACCTACAAGGTTTCTCAGATAATCCTGTGGAGCCAGTGCTTTGTAACACGCCTCACCTTGATATTCAAGGCAAAGCCGGACAGCCAACACATGAAAAGACATCCCTGCCTTTCTTCCCAGGCTTAATTTCATCTGCAAATTAAACATACCGAGACAGATATTTATAGAGGAGTGCCCTGATCCTCCCGGGAGGGCCGTGGAGGCCCCAGTGTGTAATTTTGCTTTAGGAATATGATTTTAATCTTGGCTTTCTACTGAGGCTGGTGGCAGGAGAGGAGAAGGGCAGGGAAGGGGCAATGCTGGAGGTGGGGCTCTCCTCTGCTCCCCCACAGTTTGAGCCCGGGGCTAATGCAGTGTGGGGTGGGTGGATGTACACAGGGGTCTGGGCTCTTTCTGCTTCCCTGTCCTTGTCCTCTGCAAAGCTGTCCCAGGACAGGGGCCTTAAAAGGCAACGATTTTTACTTTTGGAAGAACAGGGTCTGTAAACTTTGCCAGCAAGAGCTTTCAGCTGTGACTTACAAAAAAACCCCAGACCAAACCAACCTCCTCTAAAAATGGTGCACAGATTAAAATAACTGCTCAGCCCGGGGTCCTGATGGTCCTCTGTGACGAGGAGCTCACACACAGTCATCCATTCCCCTGTATCCCAGCTCTCCATCCCACATTTTCACTGTGGGCAACCCCCAGCACTAAAAATAACCCCACAAAAAAGGAACATTTTGGCTTAATTCATTTACAGATATGCCCTAGAGCAGAGGATAAAGGACTTTTATTTTGTTTTCCAGTTAAATATTTTCATTTTATCGTCTTGTTAGGGAGTAACTCAATGCTATTCTTTTGCCCAGCATCACTCACTTTAACATCCTCCTGATGGGAAGAGTTCAGGGGAGGGAAACTTGCAGGAAAGATGGTTTCAGTAGTAATAAGAAATGGGACTTTGGCACATTTCTGTGTGCTGTGAGGTATGTCTTTAAGCTTCAGTAAACTTTTGGAGTCCCTGGGAAGCTGGTAATGTGCCTTTGAAGGAAGTATGACTTATGAAATTGCAGTTTTTAGCTTAGCTGGGTAATGTTAATGAGAAAATATCATGGGCTGCGGGTGGAAGTCTCCCGAATCCCCTAAGTTAGGAATAAATTATTCTGTTTTCCTAAATGAAGCAGTGCTGTGCAATGCTGCTTCTAAATCAGGCTGATGGTGAGAATTATTTATTAATTTGTGCAGGACCGGAGAGAAGTTCGGGCAAATAAATACAAACTAAATTGTGTGGAAGAGTTACAAACTTGGGCTTGCTGTGGGCATGGCAGAAAAGGCTTTGCTGGGGTTGTGAGAAGCAGCAGGAGGGTTGAGGCCAGCACCTTGCGTGATGGAGGCAGCGTGAGGAGCTGGAGGTGCAGGGACAAACCCTCCTTTCTGCTGGAGCCACAGTGGGGATGATCGAAACCCCCCCTGAGCTTTCAGCTGCAGTGCAGCAGCTTCCCCGTAATTAAAGCTTGAGCTCTGCAGCTCTGCTTGTGCTGCTGCAGCCCGGCTCGCACATCAAAGGGAGATGTTTCCCGGGAGGACAGCTCCCACGCCAGGGAATTCAGGGTTTGATGGCCCAGGAAAGTCCCCGAACAGCAGCTCACACCGAGCAGGTGATGCCACATGCCCCTGAGGCTCCTGGAGCTCGGTGGTGCCCTTGTTTTGGGCAGCACAGCTCATCCCAAGGCTCCATCCCTGCAGTAGGAGGTGGCCCTATAGGGCTCCGAGCTCCTTTGGGCTCTGCAGGTACCACAGAGCTCAGCTTCCCCTCCTGCCAGCACCTGGCCTCGTACCCAGGGAGGATTTATTCCTCCCTGAGCATGTCTCCATGACGGCATTAATCAGGGAGATGGACGAGTACAGCCCCGTTTCTTGTGCGCTGTGGGTGAGTGATAAGTCTGTGCCAGTGCCTGGGATAGCAATCAGGGGAAGGGAGCCAAAGGAAGAGGAGGGAAGAGCAGCATTGTGGGTAAATATGTGCGCTTCTGGTGGTGATTACCCTCCAAGTAATTAGTTTTTAAATCAGGCAGACGTTTCGGGAACTACTTGCTATGAGCTGCTTTAATTATTTATACTCCCTTTTATTCTTGTTATTTATAGTCCTCCTCTTCGGATGGAGGTGCTCTTCGGAACCTGACCCACCTCCAGCCCTCCCTGCCCCAGCAGCCGCCCCTCCAGGGCTGCCAGGCACCCCCAGAGCCCGGCTGTGCTGGGGGGTCCCCCTCTCCCTCCCAGAGCCAGGCAAGGGAAGTGAGGGCCCATCCTTGTTCAGCTCGGTAATTAAACTCTCACTCATCTTCATTTCCCTCATTTGTTAAAGTGAGGCCACTCAATAAGCCATTAGTGCAAGGTCCTTTCTGCCAGCCAAGGCATCGTTAGCCACATTTTCCTCGGAGACAGACGGGGAGGGTGTGGGCAGGGGGAGCAGCCCCTTGCTCTGCCCAAAGCCTCCCCATCCACCCCCTCCTGGGTCACTCCTGCCCTTTGGCCAAGGCTCTGGGGAGCTAGGGGGAATTTTGCAATGGCCAACCCTTCCCCCAGCTGGGATTTTTCCCACAGCACCACACAAGTCCCTGTTCCATCACAGCATCTGGTGTTGTTGCTGTCCCTTCGCCAACCCCACCTCCCTGGAGCTTCCTAACATCTGGAAGCCATTCCCTGCACCATTCTCATGAAGGGACCTCCGACCCGCTGAGCTCCTCCTCTGGGCTAAACAAAAGCTGCCCTTACTGCTGAGCTGGGGAATTCTGCCTGCTTTCCCCTCTCTCTGTCCACAAACCATTTCTCAATGTGTCACCAGCACACCATCTGCCTGGGGAGCCCTGGAGCATCCTCTGTCCCATCTCCCTCCGTGGACACTCAGATTCCAGCATCTGCCTGGGGAGCCCTGGAGCATCCTCTGTTCCATCTCCCTCCATGGACACTCAGATTCCAGCATCTGCCCGGAGAGCCCTGGAGCATCCTCTGTTCCATCTCCCTTCATGGACACACTCAGATTCCAGCATCTGCCTGGGGAGCCCTGGAGCATCCTCTGTTCCATCTCCCTCACATGCTCAGACACCAGCACTGACGAAAACTGCAGAACAACCCCAAAACCCAGCACAAGAAAAACCACAATATGGGGAAAAACTGCGGTAGATTCTCCCAGGAGCAAGGTCCATGGTCCATGTCTGTAGTTACTACAGCTACACACTGATTTTCCCTGCTCCCTCCCTAAGAGCTTTTGTTCTGGGTCTTGCTCTGGTCACAACAGTAGGAACACCTTGACTTTGCTGCTTCTCGGCCTGGAATCAGTTCTGAGCTGTGGGTGTGAGGGGGATTTGAGCTAAAGCAACCACAGAACTGCTGTGCAGCACCGAAAATGAAAGGGCACTGCTAGGGGTGGGTTTGGCCCTGGGACAAAGGGGGCCCATCACTGCACACCTCACAGCTGCCATGCGAGTTGAGACAATTCACTGCACCAGAACCAGGTGCCAGCAGAAAAGCAGAGTTTCAATGTTCATAAGCCTGTCCTACGCTCTAGACCCCCGCAGGAACCTAACCCCACCTGAGTGCTGGGCTGCTGGGTTTGTTTTCATCCACTTCCACCAGCACAGAATCCCAGAGGGGCTGGGGCTGGAAAGGACCTCTGGAGGTCACTTGCTCCAGCCCCTGCTCAAGCAGGGCCACTTAGAGCTGGTCACCCAGGAGCATGTCCAGGTGGCTTCTGAGTTCAGCTGCTTGAGGGGGAAAAATACAATGAACAGGTCAGACAGAGGTTAACCCACCAGAGGGGCAGTGCCAGATCTGTGACACCAGAGAGAAACGTGGTGTTCAGGAAGGTCCTCCAAGTGAAGCCAACTTCCAAGGGCACCCCAAGGCTGCCCCAGCACTCATGAATTCAGGTTTTGAAGACCAAGACCCTCTGCCTGTGAAGCCAAAGCCACATTTGTGTGAAAGACGAGCTCCTGCCTGCCCTTCAACTAGGGGCAACCCACTTGTCCATAAAAACACCAGGAAGTACAGTGGGAACAGCTTCACCACGGAAGCAGAGGGACGGGATCCACCTGCCTCCCCCAGGATCATGCTGGCTCCATCCCAAAGCTGCTCAGCACAAGCAGCTCCAGCATTTTGTGGGGTGTCTGGGGCAGATCCGAGGTGGGATGAGTCAAGGGGGTCAGTTCTAAACAGGGCAGTTCTGAGGCTGGACTCTCCCATCACCCCCAGCCCCACGGGGTCCATGCAGCAACGATTACACCATGCCTGGGAACAGACATTTCCAAACACGCCTCCTTCTATTTGCATTCGAAACATTTATTTTGGGAAATACATATTAAACACTATTATTTATACAAAAATGGACTAAATTTTCATAATGCTTATAACCCCCAAAAGGCCATTTGAATAGATCTGGATGAAGGGTTTTTAAATTGTATTATTTTCTTTTTTTTTT
>VYXC01010855.1:823577-848060 GCA_013397175.1 Platysteira castanea
CAGATTATAAAGGAGAAAGCAGCGTGTCTTGCTCGGCCCTTGAGCTTGAGATATCAACTAGAGGAAAAAAGAGTTTAAGATGGCATTTGCAGAAGTGCCTCACACGAGATTTTTCTCCCCTTTCAGTCTTTTTTTAACACTTGAAATATATATTTTTTTTTCAGTTAATACATTTTTTGTTGTTGTTTTTGCTAAAATATAGCAAGTCAGCAAGTAGAGAGTTGCTGTTCCCCAACAGCTCCGTGGGGCTGTTGTGGAGGGGGAATATGAGTGAAGGGGAGAAGGGATTCTCACAATGCACCCCTCTGCCCACACCCCTTTGGCTGCTGGGGGGGATGTGTGGGGAGCTCCTGAAAACCTGGGCATCCCCAGCAAGGGGAGAGCAACCTCCTCCCTCCTCCTGGTCACCTGTGCTGAGCCAGGCTCTGTCCCCCGCGGGCTCTGCAGGTGCCTTCCAGTGCTAGAGGACGGGACGCGCTGCCACGTCAGTGTGTGCCCCCAAAACGGGTGATTTGCAGGAAGTTTTTTCCCTTAGAGAGGATTTGGAGACTGGCGCACAGCAGAAAGGCCAGGGGAGCTGGGGAGAGGGGGGCAGGACTGCAGAGCTCTGCTCCAGGACCCCCTGCTCCTGTGTCACAGTGCTACCTAACGCTTGCAGGGTCTTGTTTACTGGAGACACACACACAAAGAGAAGGGTCTGGGGGCAGGGCAGGGGGAGCAGCACCCACAAGACCCCCCAGCCCCCCCCACGGCTGCAGGGCTCAGTCAGCACATGCACAGACACCCTGCACAAGGACCAGCAACACAGAGGAGGATGTTCCCTGAACGCACATCACACAGGGGACCCAGGGAATGAACAGGAATTAACAGATACCCAAGAGCCTCCTCTGACATAGGGGAAAGCCCAAGAATCACCAGGGTCAGGCAGGACAACCCTCTGCCTCCCACCACTGCTTTGCAGAGACACAGTTCCACACTCAGCCTCCTCTGGACAAACACATCCCGAGCCTTCAGCGGACAAAGACTCACCCAGCTGAATGACAAAATAAATACACAAGTGTTCCCAGGACACCAGCCACAGCTCTGGCCTGAGGGAGAGGGAAGGAGAGTCTCCACAGAGGTTCACAGCCCTCTCCAGGCTGCAAAGACAAGGCAGACCCTCCCTCCCCTCTCCCACGCTATTGCAAGGTCACAGTCTGAAAAGGCACTTCTCCCAAAGCAGGTCTCTCTGCCTGGCCGGGGGTCGGTGACAGGCAAGGTGACACCTAAACACTCCCAGTTTATTGCATGTAGACAGGGTACAGGGGCCGGGCTGGGGGCTGGCAGGTCCCAGAGGGCTGCAGAAGGCTCGGAGGAGGCGGCAGGAGACAAGGATGGCACTGTCTTGCTCTCTTCATCCCACCGTACCTTGCTTCCCAAGCCTATGTTCACCCAGAGCCACCCTCGCCTTCAATGGACGGAGAAGAACCCCTGCATGGAGGGGCTGGAGGGGCTCCCGGGGCACCCCCACCCTGCTGGCCCCACAGATCTGCTCCTCTGGGTTCGGCTGTGGGGCCAGAGCTGGGCGCAAGCGAGAGCCCGACCTCCATGGAGGGACGGTCCCCGGCCCAGGGACGCTGCTCTGGGGGCCGAGGACAAAACTCATGGCACAAAGCGGGGGGAGAGCGGCCACCCCGCTCCACAACTGGTTATTTGGTCAGTTAACATGGCAGGGGGGGTCGGGTACCAGGGCAAGAGGGACAGTGGCAGAGGATTTATATAAAAATAAAGGGGGAAGAGGGGAGAAACAGCGAGCGTGAGCGAGCGAGGTCCTGGCTGCGGCGCGCGGCGGTTACATTTCGTTGGCCACCAGCTCTTTGTCGGCCACGCCGTTGGACAGAGAGCTCTGGCCCTCGTTCAGCCTCTTCACCCTGTAGGCTTCGAAGTGGATGTTGCTGGTAATATCCTTGATGTTCTGCATGTGTGTCCTGCAGGAAAGGGAGATGGAGCAATCATGCTTTGCTGGGCACAGCTCGGCCGGCCCAGCCTCTGCAGCCCAAACACGCCCCAGCCCCAATGTCCCCTCCTGCTCTGCTGGTTAATGGTGTCTCGAGGGCACAGGAGGGAAGTCAAAGCAATAATGGGCAGCGTTGTTGGGCAGCAGGAGCAGAAGCCTTCGCTGGTGCCTGGGGACACAGGAGCTGTGGCTGCACAACACCCACCCAGGGAGATCCTGACCCTGCCAGGCCTGGGGTGAGGTTATGTAGCCCCACACAACAATCTGCCAGCAACAGGTCACGTGTGCAGAGTTCACCTTGCAGGCAAACAGGGGAGCAGCCCAATGCCCCCTCTCTAGCAAGCGTCCCAGTGCCCCACAGCAGGGATGCCTCTTTCCAGAGGGATCAGCCATTGCCCAGACCCCACAACAACACCCCAGGGGAGGGTGACCTGTTTGAACTGGGGGTGAGACCTGGCACTGGTGAGGGACCACTAAGACCAAAAGCTGCTTGCAGGTGAGCTGGAGCCACACTGTACCCTGCCAGCCGTCCTGGAGTGTGTCCTGACCCCTCCACTGCTCCTCTCCTCCTCTACCTCAGCACAAAAAAAGTCCCCTGAAGCCTCATCCCACTGAGTGGGGCCATCCCTTGCAGAGGGGCTCCAGAGTGGCAGCGGGCTGGGAGGGAAGGCAGGGATGGAGGGGTGAAAGTCTGGAGGGATGGTGCAGCAGAGCAAAGCAGCAGCTGCTTCAAGAGCTGTCCCCTTTCCCTGAATGCCACCTGGTGACCAAAAGGCTCTGGGGACAGGGCACTGACCTGATGAGGAGGTCCCGCAGGTAGGCGAACTCACAGTGTGTTGTGTTCTCCACTGGCAAGAGAGAGAGAGACAGCCATCAGTGTGCACCCACGGCCACCAGCCGGGGCAAGCAGGGCCCGGGGGCTCCACCAGCGTGTGGAGGGCTCAGATGGGCACTCAGCCCCCGGGGTACAGGTGCAGGACTCAGGAGCCCTCTGTGCTGCTGTAAAGCTGGCACCAGCTCCCTGCCCCAGCTCAGCCCTGGTGAGGTCTGACTAAGCATCCGCAGCCCCTTCCCAGTGTCTGACTGAGCATCCACAGCCCCTTCCCAGTGTGTCCCGCCGACAAAAGGGAGCTCCCAGCAGCACCCCCAGCACAATGCTGGGACCCCCAGAGCCCCAGACAAGGCAGGGGAGGGCCATGGTGAGCTTTGCAGTGAGCCCCAGGCATGCCTCCACACAAGAGTTTCAGCTGTAGCTCAGCCATGAGCATCCTGCAGCACCCCAGGCACTAAATTTAGGGCTGCCAGGGCTGTGCAAGGACAGGAACTCCTGCTGTCACAGGCTACTGCTGGCAGGAGGAGTGCTTGCAGCAGGGGTGCTGCTCCCCCACAATCAGTCTGACAGCTGCTATTTTACCCTCACATTTACTTGATTTAGAGGATGAACTCCTTTTTTAAATTTTTTTTTTACCCAAACAATCCTGTACATAGAAGAGCAGAATCCTTTTGTTGGAGAAGACCTCTAAGATCATCAAGTCCAACCATTAAACACCATGCAGGAATGGCAAAACAAAAACAACACTGCTGGGCAAAGGCTGCCAGCGGCCATGGCTGTGTCCTGGGGGTCTCCCTGTGCTGAAGGCAGCTGCCACAAAGGCGAGTGTTTAATGAATCCCATGACAGTCAGAACGTTCAGGGAAACAGCACGAGAGGGCAGCAGAGCTTCAAAATGCACTGATTTTCCTGGCAGCTTTGTTAAACCATCCCTCAACACAGGATTCCTATTAAAAAGACTCATAAATGAGAGGAACCTGTGAAGTGAAGGGGAGGAAGATGAGAGGGGTGGCACTGGAGATGAGCCAGCTGGCTGCCAGAAACCATGAACAGGAAAATGTGTAGATGTGCTGGAGCAAGGAGCTTTCATCTAGCCTTTAAACCACGATTGTAAAATGGTGGAGAAAAAAGGGAGACGCCAATGGGAAAAGGAAGAGGGAAGAGATCTCACAAAGGCACCAACCAAAGGCATGGTGGGGGGCACAGAGGCCAGGGGAAGGTTCTAACAGGGGCTTGAGACACAGGGATGTCACTGGGGTGCCCTCAAATCCTGCCATCAGGCATTTAAGTGTGCAAGAAGCACAAGCCAGGCCACGAGAGCCCCAGAAATGTCCCCTCCTGTACTCAGCAGCCCCACAAGGCACACACAAAGGCCCAGGAGCCCAGCACAGGATGATTGGCCAAGGTGTTTCCAGTCCTCAAACACCAGGAAAATCATCTTTTTTGGAGGGGCAGGGAAGTACCACATCCACGTCAACTTCTACTGCTGGTTTTGGACCTCACTGCCTTCTGCCAGGGCAGGGAGATGGACTCGGGTGGGGAAGCAAGAACAAGGTACCTTCAATGGTGCCCCACTTGGTCTTCCTCCCAAGGATTCTTCTTCCGTTCACCTGGTACTCCTGGTCACTGCCCACCACTGCAAACGGGATCATTTCCTGCGGAAAGAGAAAAAACAGGTTATGATTTCTTCCTGAGAACTGGCCAGGAAAGCAAACCGGTGAGCAAAGTCCTACATCGAGCTGTTTCCATGAGGGTTTCATGGGATGAGCTGGTCTGCCCCTGACGTTTCTGATCAGTGCTGCCTGCCAGGGTCCACAGGCAGCACAGAACTGGGTACCAGCATCTCTCACACGTGCACCCAGCCTAAAACCAGCGCAAACCCAGCACTGGTACCTGCCACAGTGAAAGACTGGACTAGGCTGGGTTTGGGCTGGTTTTAGGCTGGGCGCACATATGAGAGATGCTGGTACCCCGTCCTGTGCTGCCTGTGGACACTGGCATTGCCAGCTGCAGGCAGCCGACAGATAAAATTCCATCCCAGTGCCGGGAAGGCTGCTGCCCTAGCCAGGGGTAGGCAGGCACCTCTGTTCCCTGTGCCTGCGGCAAGGGAAGGGGCCATGGACCCTCTGCTTGCTGGCAGGGATGGAGATGGGGAAGAAGGCCAGGACACTTCCCCCACGAGCCTTTCTCACCCTCTTTCCACCCCTGCTCTGAGCTCTGGCAGGATCCCAGGTGCTGGGCAGACCCCACGGGACAGGGCACAGAAGCTTTGGGAAGAAAACAAGAGGCCTTCTGGAACGGACCCCTCAGGACACCACCAGCCCCTGGAGCTGCAGGGCCCATCCTGCACAGCCCCTGCACTGACCCGGAATTTCTCGTTCACCAGCCGATCTTCAGAGTCCTCATCAAACTCCTTCTGGGGATACACGTCGATCCCGTTGGCCAGGAGATCAGCCATTATCTAGGAGGGGAGAGCAGAGGGACGGGTGAAGGACAGGCAGGCACAGGAGCTGCACTCCCACCACGGCAGCTGCTCCCAAAAGGGTCTCTGAGCAACGTCCAGCAGCAGCATCTCCCTCTCCATCCTAAACAATGCCCACCTGGGGGACACAGACCTGTGCTCACCTGCCACACACCCACCAAGTGCTTGCCCTGGAACCTCTGCAAGAACCTGGTGCCAAGGCACAGCTCAGGCGGAGGATGAGATGAAGATACATGAGCTGGATGTTGTTTAGGGATTGGAAAAGACAACAAGGCAACCCAAGCTGCCCAAGCAAAGGGGAACACAGCTGCCAGGCTTGTAACACAGAGGTAAAAAGCTGCTCTCTGGTGTTTGTTTAGACTCCTTGGAAAAGGAACTTGATCTGAGGGGACAAGGACACAGATTGGAAGAGCAGTCTCTAAGGACTTTGCCTCTGTGCAAGGCTGAAATCTGATTCCTAGGTGGAGGTTCAGCTCACGGGGAGCTTGGAGGATCAGCCTTCTCCTGCAAGGCCGCAAACCCCAACCCAGCCTGGCACCCGCTCCCACTGCTTCCTATGGCAATAGCCCCTCATCATCCTACAGTGCAGGCTGCCAAAGGAGTGCATCCAGCCCAGGGAATCCCCCCAGCCAGGCTCCCACCCCCCACATCGAGTTCAGGGGCACAGCCCAACAGAGCCAACTCCAGGGAGCGCATCCCACTCACTCAGCACAGCACTGGCACCAACCTGCAGCCAGGCTGGTGCTTCACATCCGCTGCCCACCCCACCCAAACCCAAAACCTATCACCTCTCTGAACCAGCTATGCCCCCAGACGCAGACAGGGCTCTGCTTTTGGAAGCATACATGCAGGCACCCTGGAATGAGTGGAAAAGGTCCCAGCCTGTGCCCACCTGGCCTGATTTGTGCCACCTGCCCTCTCATCTGCACCAGCAGATCTGGAGCTGGGAGCATGAGGAGCGTGAGCAAACAGACCACGTGGCTATGTGTTCTCCCTCCATCTGAAAGGATTTGGGGGCTCTGGTTATAATCAGGAAGCAATCAGAGAGAGGGGGAGCTCATCCTGTGCTGAGCCAGGCACTGTCCCCATGGTCTTCCATGGTATCAGGAGCCAACGGTGCCCAGGTGACATCTGAGGTCCCAGACTGACTTTGTAGTGCCAGAGCCAGCCAGTCACCTGCAGACACAGGGCTGTGTGCACTGGTAACCTCTGAAGGGAGCCAGCAGTCTGCAGAAGCCACCACAGAGAGCAGATGTGGCACTGTGGACTCGCCCCTGCGTGTCCCCTCAGCAGCTCCTCACAGAGCTCTGTGCCAACAGCCTGACAAGCCGAGCGAGCCCAGCCTGGATAAGCCCTCAGCTCTATCCCCAGCCAGCCTCTAGCCAAGGAAATTGCTCACAGAGTTTGGATTCAGCTCCCAAAACCAGACTGGGTATTTCAGTGCCTGATGTTGCTCATCAAGAACTGGGAAGACACTGGTGTGGGAAGGAGTGGCTCACCCTCTCCTGCAAGTAGGCATGGAACCACCCCTGGCTAAGCTGTCATCCTCTCCATAACCAAAGAAATGGCCCCTAAAACTGCGCTTTTGGCAAAACCCCCTTTCCCTTCAGTTCCCCCAGTTCAGACTCATGGAACAAGGAGCTTGGTGGTTTTTACTTTGCAGGAAATGCTGAGGCCACCATGCCTGCAGCCAAATCCATTGCCCATATGGATTTACAGTCCCTTATCAAAACCCCAAATGGGCCATCTCCCCCTCTCAGTGCACAGCCCATCCACAGTGCCTTGCTGTGGATTCAGACAGCCCCTCCTCATCTCCCAACCATGGGAATTTCACACCTTGCTTCCCTCTTAAATCTTGCCCAGCTGGGCTCAGCAAACCCACACGTTTTTGCCTGGTTCCTGTACCAGTGCATGATGCTGCAGGGGGAGCGTTTTCAAGCCCTTATTCCCAAAATAACAGAACCCAGCCTGAAAATAACAGCAACAACAACAAAGGGGGCAGGAGAAGCGGGCCCAAAGACGTAGATCTCCAAACTTATCCTGCGCTGACAGAGATCCAAGAGAAACACAAGGCAGTGCTTGGAGAGCGGGCCTACCCTGCGGCCACGCGGGATCGCTCCGAGCTGCAGCCAGAGGAATGCGCTGGGCTCCCGGCCAGGCTCTGCCTGCACAGCCCTGCCGGGGGAGCCACGAGGGGGAGAGGGGCACCAGGGGATGGGCTACCACAGGTGGGAGCCCGGGGAAGAGGCAGCAGCCCCTCACCCGTTGTTTGAAGTAATCCCTCTCCTCCAGCGTTAACGTGTCAGCTTTGGCGATCACCGGGACGATGTTGACCACTTTGCTCAGGCGCTTCATGAACTCGATGTCCAGCGGCCGGAGCCTGGAAAACAGCAGGAAAAAGGGGATTTGCACTCTGAGGCTGCTGCAATCCCCTGGCAGAGTGGGGTATTCAAAGCGCAGACAGAGAGGGAATCACTTCCTTTCAGATAGGACAAGTAAAGACATTTTCTTAAAAGCACAACAGTGCAGAGGGTTTGAAAACACTTTAAACATTTCCTTTTCAAAGCTCCTGCTATTGCCTTACAAAGCCCCGTGAAGTGGCAGAGGGTTTTTATCTCTGCATGGCCACAGAGGACTGCGGGAACTTGCCCAGAGCTACTCGTGTCCTTGGTGGAGCTGGGACAAGAGCAGGGCGATGCTGGCTGCAGGGTCAAATCAAAACCTGCTCCAGCTCTATCCAAGATGTCACTGACCATCCTGGGACATGACAACATGGAAATGGCCACAGGTGACCATTCCTGCTCACACTCCCCACTGTGCTGAGCACCAGTCCATGGTTACACACAAGCTGGGACTGCCTCTCACATTCATCATTTGGGATTAAAAAAAGCTCTGGAAATTCTCCAGGGGCTCTCAGAGCACAGAAGAGATGCTGCTTGTTCCAGAGGGCGAGAATGTCAGAAAATCTCTACAACAAAAGTCTCAGCAGAGGAAAGCTGCAGAAATTGCATAACCCAGTGATCAGTGCCTCGGGAAATCCCTCCCTGCTGGATGCTCCCACTGACAGCACGGACATGGCTCCAGTGCCACACTGCTCCACATCCCAGCCCTGCAAACAGGGATGAAGGCACCTGGCCATGATCCCCCCCTGCCCCTCAGTCCTCCCTGGAGGTGTTTTAACTGCTGAGGGTCCCAAACCAGGAGAAAACCCTCCTTGGGACACCTCAAATTGCTGCAGTTCCCCCTCGGTGGCTCTGGAGGTGATGGGGACACGCACATGCAGCACAGTTGAGTAGATGTTGCCTTGAAAAGGAAACCTGGAGGTCCCAGGGTCCAGGAACACCTTTGGGGCAGGAGCCTGTTTGAAATGAGCCCTCACTGAAGGGCCAAGACAGCACCCACTGCCAACACTCTCAAGCCAAACCCCACCAGGGTCTCCTTGGGCCCTACAAAGGGCTCAGAGACCCCTACAGACCCAGTCACAGGAATGCAGAGGGGAAGGGACTGATCCTGCTCCTCAGCAGCCACCAGGCAGTGTGCCCATCCCATGGGGTCACCTTTGCCTGGCCCCAGTGCCAAGGGAGGGACATTCAGCCCCAGAGAGACCCACTCAGCTCCAGCTGATCTGAAAACAGCAGCTCGAGGCTGCCCCAGAGCAGCCAGCACTGGTGACCCAGCTGAAGCCTCCCCTGGTCAAACCCACTCCTCTCCCAGGGGTGGAGCTGGACCTTGCCAGGTGGATCTTGTCCCCCACACACCAGCAACACACACAGCCCCAAGCACATCATTAGCACACAGACAAACGAGGTCCTAACACACACACAGGGTCACAGATCACCCTGGGCCCCAGGAAAGGAAGATTTTGGCTATTAAAGGGAAAAAAGAATAGAAAAAAGCACAAGGAACCCCCCATGGACACATCTAAGCTGACTTGCTGCTGGCAAACATTGTTTGGAGCTCTGCATAATGTATTTCCCAGACCTCCAAGGAAGTAATGCAGTTATGCTCCTTTCCCAGCAGAATTCTTTCCCCTCCTCTCTCTTTGCTGTTTTCCAAACAATTTTTCTCCTCTTAAAAGCTTCTTCCCCACTGAGCCTGTGTTCCTGCCTCTTTCATCAGCTTTCTCTTTAAAGACCAGGATGCGTATGGAGCGAATGCAGATGAATCCACAATCAGGCAGACGTTTGAGTTTCAGCTCAATCTACATGTTAAAAGCTCAGTTCCGATCCCTTGGATCCCTCACATATCCGGAGGATGCCGAGCATGCCACAGTGAGCCAGAGAGGAGGAAGCAGAGCCAGAGCCTGCCCACACCCCTGCTGTGTCCAGCAGCACCCCAGGCACAGTGACCACGTCCATTTGTACCCAGGCACCTCTGACACAACTTTCTGCTCCAATGGGCTCCTGCAAGTGCCTCATCGTTGAGGTCACCTCCCTGCACCACCCTGAGAACACCAAGGGACTCCCCAGCAGCACAAACTATGGTTTTAGGGTATTCTGCAAGTTTCCAGATATTCTACCAACTCCTGCTAGGTAGCCCCCTGCCAAACCCTAATTATGTAGAAGAAAGTTCATGTTTTCACTAAGAACAATGACTGCCTGGAGCTACACATCACATTCACGTGAAGATACCAAAGGAAAACACCTGGATTAAGGTGACAACCAGTGCTATTTGCTCCAAGCACACCACAGAAGAGAAGGAAAGGCTCATGAAAAAAACTGATCCATTTTCTTCCCCTTCCCCAAATGGTCCCTGATACTATTAACTTCTAACTAGACACACACATGCTTTGGGCTTTGCTGGGAGGGGTGGAGGAGCTCGAAGGGGAGTGGATTGCCTGGAGCACGAGATGCAGGATGGGCTCCAGCCAATGCTGGTTGTTCCCTCATCCCCTCCTGCTGTGGGCCCGAGGGAGGCTGTGCAGCTGGGCACACCTTGCCAAGGCTGGGCACACGTTATGGTGGCCAGGACACACGTTATTTCTGCCTCTGTGCACAGACAGGGTCCAAGCAGAGGCTGGTTCCTGCTGGTTCCCCTGAAATGCTGTTACAGGAATGAAAATCCACAGTGAGCTGCAGAGTTATTTCCTTTTGGTTGTGCCCCAGATCAAACTAACAGCAGGAATCTGAGCTGTGTGTTAAGCAAATTCCAGTGAGGACCCAGCAGCTGCCCAGCCCCATCACCTGCTCCAGGGAGCTGCTGGGCACCTGAGAGGGGCAGCCAGAGGGGAAAGAGGGAGTGAGTGACAGTCCCTCAGCCACCAGCCCTGGTAGAGGCAGGAGAGGTGCTGATGAGGCCAGGCAGAGTTCCAGAGCCATTTCCGAGCTGAACAGAGCTGTGCAGGGGTCAGAGCAGGGATATTTATTGGGTGGCAGAGCCAGGCTCGTGCAGCTGCAGCCGAAAGCCCCTGCCAGCACCACCCTCAGCCTTCACAGGCACGGTTACATGGGAGTGTTACAGGCTGTGTGTGAACTGGATGGGCTGCAAAGCCTGTCCTGAACTCCCTTGTGAACTCCCTTGTGCAGCAGAAACTTCTCTGCTGATTAACCCTGGAGCTGCCTGGGTGGGAGGGCCAGACTGAAACAGAGCCAAGCAATCCTCTGCTCCAGCCTCTGAATCTCTGCACCTGGTCAACATTGGGGTTTTTTATCCCTCACTCCTTTTTACTGAAGTGACCTAGCAGGCTTAACCCAGCTGCCTGCCACATCCATGTGCCAGGGAGTTCTGTGTCACACCCACTCACACCACCAGGGAAGGACAGATGGACACGAGCCACCTCTGCTCTGGCTCCCACACCGTGAAGGCAGCAGCTCCCCCGGCAACGCAAACACCCTGTGCAAGCACATCCCAGGAGGGCAGCACCAAGCATCCAGGATGGTGAGCGGAGCGTGGTGGAGCTCTCAGAGAAGCAAAATTTCCCATCAACTTCCCCCTCCCGGTGGGGTTTGCCCCTCGGGTGGCAGGAGGGGACGGCTGAGCCGGTGACAGCGGGGACAGCCCCAGCCGGGCTATCAGGCTGCGGGGAAAGAGGATCAGCGCAGGGCTCAGCAACAACGGCCCCCAGTTGCCGGGCTTGCTCGGATATTGGAAACACATGTTTGCTGGAGAGAAGGAAAAAAAGCAGCTGAAAATCCACACAATTGCTGTTGGCCGGCGGGTGAGAGAAACCAGAGCACGGCTGGAGAGGCTCCGCCGGGGGACACGGCAGCGGGGCTCCACATCCCTGCCTGCGCTGCCAGGCACCCAGCGCTCCCAGCCTCCTGCCGCCTCTGAGCATCAGATGTGCATTTCAAGAGTTAAACAGCCAGAGCGATGAGGAAAAGCTGGAGCACAGCTAATGCCGCAAGGCAGACCTGCCGAGGCAGGGGCTCAAGATCCAGGCTGAGATTAGTGGGACCAACACGTTAGACTGGCCTAAAAATGTCATCTCCCTTTGAAACCTTCTCTGCTTTATTGTATTCAACCATAAACGTTTCGTCAGTCCCTCTGCTCCTGATCAGTTACACAAGAGCAGCGTAACTGGCCCATGCAGGCATTTTATTCCAGTGAAGGATGCATTTTTGGTCTACCCACTTACAGAAGCAAAACAAAGTCTTTTCTATTGGAATAAATCTCCACATGGGGAAGTGGAAAAGGCTGACATAAATACAGTGCTGGAGGCTTAAGTTTACTTTTGAAAACAGACCCAAAAACATCCCCAATGCAGACAAAGCCAGAAGTGGAAGGAATTGACACAAATCAAAAGGAAACTTGGGCCTCGTTTTATGTTGTGATACTTTAGGTCACATTTTTCAAGACATTTTAAGCGCCCCAGATTTTCAGGGTGGGCTGTGTGCCTAGGAGGGGAAAAAAAAAAAAAAACAGAAAAGGAAAAAAAAATGAGTGAGATCTGGGCCTTTTGATGTTGTCACTTGAGAAGTGCCAGAGCCAGGAGAACTCTGGGCTGAATAAACAGCGTCCCACTTGCAGACTAGTCAAACAACCTGCAAAATACCCTTACAGGGTGAGGGTGTTTGCTGCCTTGGAAGCACAAGGAAAACTGGCTTCTCTCCTTACAATGTCAGGGGCAAAGGAAAAAAAAAAATAATGTTCTGCTTGCAAAAGTAGCCTCTCCATCCAATCTGAGACTTGGTCCATCCTTGGTCAAGCAAGCCAGGTGACCACAGCAAAGCCAGCAGCTCCCTGGCGCTCAGAGAGGATTTCATGGCCCCTCAGAAGAGGAAACACCGCATTTCTCTGGGAAATAACACAGCAGCAGCTCTGCTGTGTTATTGCAAGGGCTCCAGATGATACAGCCCTAAGGACAGCTTCCTCAAGTCCCAAAAAACATGCGAGGATCCCAGGCAGCACTGCCCTGATGGGACACAGGCGGGGGAAGGCTGAGGGGTGGCAGGGACAGCAGGGTACGTACGAGTGGCCCGTGGCTGGGATGAAATAAATACAGCAGTGCACCCGCGTGTCAGGGATCCGCTTCTTCCGGTTAATGTTGATCTCCTCCTGCAGGTACTTCTCGTACTGGTCGTTGATGAACTTCATGATGGGCTGCCAGCTGCAGGGAGACAGGAACACGGGGTGGTGGGGTCATGTGAGGGATCTGGACCACCCTGACCCTCCCACCTGGCCAGGGACGCTCAGCATCTCATAACTCAAACCTCACGTCTTCATTGCTTAGCAACTTCATGCACTGCTGCAGGAGGGGATTTAGTGGCTGGTTTAGACAGGGAAGTGCCTAAAAAGTGCTCCCTTCTCTCCTCCTGTGGAGCAGGACAGAGCTGGAACCACGGCCTGGCCCCTTGCACGGTGTCACGGCACAGGAGCACGAGCAGAATCAAGGCCCACAAGCCCAGCCCAGCTGGTGGTGGGGACAAGGTACCAGCCATGGGCCAGGGGGCCCTCCCGCAGAGCCAGACACTGTGCCAGGGATCCCGGGCAGAGTTCAGCCTGCAGAGCCACATGAGCGGGGTCTGGGGACTGGCCCTGCTGGCACACAGCTGCTCCCGGCCACAAACAAAGGTTGTCTCATGCCTGGAACAGCAGGATGTTTGTGGCTCTCCCAGGGAGCATGGCACTGCGCTGCCACCACAACAACCTCCTTCCTGCTGCCCACGGAGCAGGGGGGCACAGCGCCAGGCTGCAGCCCTGGGCACGGGGTCAGGACGTGCTGGGGCTCTCCTGCCCTCCCCCTGCACCAGCGCAGAGTGGCAGCTCACCAGTTCTCGTTGTTGATGTGGTCCCCAAAGCCCGGGGTGTCGATGACTGTCAGCTTCATGCGGACCCCCTTCTCCTCAATCTCTGAAAGAGAGGAAAGCTCGTGTTTGAGGCGAGTGTTCATGGGTGCTCTGGCCCACCCTCCCAAAATCAGCTGCAGGGCTGGAGCTTGCTCCCAGGGGAGAAATGCACCTTCACAGCTCCTCACAAGCACAAATCCACCCTCCAAAGTGATCCAGCCCCATATCCACCCTGAAATGCCACCCCCACGGCCACCCCACTGGTCCCTTCCAACACAGTTAACTCAGTGCTGATGAATAAATGAAAAATAGATGTTTTCTCAGCCCTGCAAGCATCTCTGGATGGTAAAAGCCCATTCAGAGAGATGAGAGTGGAGGTTTATGGAGGTCCACAACCCCTATGAGTCCTCAGAGACACAAGGCAGAGCAGGACCTAAAGGCAAAGCAGCAGGTGGGACCTGCAGAGCCTCACCGTGAGTGATGGATTTGATTTCAATGGTCTTGGGGATCCGCTCCTCAGAAGCTGGCTGTACTGATTTCCGGCTGATCTTGGATTTGAAGAGGGTGTTGATTAACGTGGATTTCCCCAAGCCGCTCTGACCTGGAAGAGAGCAGGATAACCCAGAGTCAGCACTCCCTCGTTTCCGGGCTGTGCTGTCAGGGGATGGGGCTGCTGACAGACTCAGCCTGCACCGGATCTGTCGCAGGGACGAGGAGCAGCTGCTCCCCTGCAGCTCCCCCGAGCCAAGGAGCTCGAGCCCAGCCCAGCCAGGAGGATGCTGCAGGTAGCAAAGCCTCTCCCTGGTTCCAAAGCAGCTGGTTCCCTGCATCCAGGCAAAATCCCAGCAACTCCGAGGACAGGCAGACAGTGCTGGGCATGTTTGAAGGGCTGTGGTGATGCTCAGCAGGGCATGGGGACCAGGGAACCCCAGGAAGAAGCATCCCAGCTGTGTCCAGTGCCACAGGGAAGGCTTTGGAGCAGCTTGCCAAGCCGTTATCTGGACAGGACTAACAGCAGCAACAATCCTACAAACCTCAGCCCTGCTGCATCTGCTGCTGCTTCCCTGACAGGCTTGCTGCTGCAATCGGCCCAGCTGGCTGCACACACACAGGTCCACGCCAGGAGCGCCTCTGAATCCCAAACAACACCCCAGGAAGCACATGAAATTACACAACTGCAGAAAAACAGCTTTTAGAGAAGCATTTTCATGCTTCATATCCCAGAGCTGATGCTGATGTGTGTGGAAAGGACCAGCAGCTCTTGACTCTCCAGGAACAGCTCTCTCATGAGCTTGGAGAACAACATTTTCAGAGCAAAGAAAACAGAATTAACTCCTCAAAACCCAGGGAGAAGATGCTCTGTGGGCCCTGCAAACACTGCAGAGATCCTGCACATGCCACGGGGACCCCACTGGCCCTGTTCTGCCAAGACAGTTATCAGGGCATTACCACCAGCATGTCCCTTGTCCCACAGAGTGTCCTTAAGCAGAGTCAGCAAGGGTTTCACTCACATCCTTCAGGGTCCTGGTCCACCCAGGCCATCAAAGCCAACAGCAGGGCCAACCTGCACTGGGCATCACCTCCTGGTACCACCCGACTCCCTGAATACAGCAGTCTTAAAGCTGAGTTTGCAACATCACAAATGGCTGCAACCCAGCCCAGGAAAAGTCTCTGACAGCCACTGGCGCTGCTGGGCTCTAAGAAACACATGGACCAGGCTGGGGGTGAGTGCTCCCAGTCCTCTGCTGCCTGGAAACACAGGGGCAGGCACAAACAGCTCTGGAGCTGGGCATGCAGAGCCAAACCAGAGCTCTCTGGTTTGTACCACTGCTCACTATGAAATGGAGCACCTGGGAGAGGCGAAGGTGGGGTGGCACATTCGGGACAGGTGATGTCAGGGTGGCACTGTCAGAGCTCCAGGCAGTGGCTCTCTGCATTGGTGTCCATCCAAGCTGCTGGAGCTGCACTGCCTGGAAAGGGACCAGAGGTGAGAGCCACCAGCAGCCAGGATGTGATGTCCCATTGGCACCACAGTCACAGGCAGCTGAGCACAGGGCAGAGCCCCCTTCCAACAGCCCTGGTTTGCAGCCCACTGCCTTTCCCAGAACTGAAATCCAGCAGGGAAAATGCAGCTGAGCCTGGCCACCTCTGCTCTCCTTGCAGCTGCTTTGCACTGAAAACTGAATGCAAAAGATGTGCTTTGGGATTGGGATTTTTTAAAGTTTAGATGTTTTTCTTCATCTCTGCAACCTTAGAGGACAAGGGACTAAGCTGACCTCAGCCTGCAGCCCCTCTCAGAGCTCTGGTTGGGATTGTGAAACCTTTTTGAACAGGGACCTTGCTACAGTGGAGAAAGAGTTTTCACAAAGCCCCATCACAGGGACATGGTGACGAGTGACCCCCGCATGGCAGCAATGCTCAGTTCCCACCTCCCCTGCAGGACAAGTCACCTCCCTCCTCCCTGCCCTCATCTCCTGCCTGTAAGACAGAGATTGGAACAATTTCAACTCAAGGAACAGCTTAGGCTGGATGGGAATAACAGAGCTGAAGCCATCCCTAGGGAAGCACAGCAGGATGAGGGCTGGCTGCTGCCCCTTCCCCGAGGTGCCGCTCCTCCCGCATCTTCTGGGAAGGCCAGAGCTCGGCTTGTTTATGCTGCCCTGAATTCCCAGCCTGCAAACAGCCAGCCCAGCGCCTGCCAAGGGGAGAACAATGTTTTCCAGGCGCGCCGCAGCACGGGCCTTCATACCACACACAGCGCTGCCAAGGCAGAGCTGTTCCTCAGCCTCCCTCCCCGCCTGCACAGCACACAGCTGAGGTGCTGAGGCAGCACAGCCTCCTCCTGGAGGGATGGGAGCCTCCTCTGGCAGGGAAATGGGAGCTCAGCACAGGCAATCTCGCTTGCAGGCTCCCAGGACCAGTGCAGTGATTCCTCTGTTAGCAGCAAAGAGCTGGAGTTGTTAAAACACCTCCCAAGAACTGGTTCTGCACTGCCCAGCCTTGCTGTGATCACCCAGCCCAGGGAACCTTTCTCGTAGAGGGAATGAAAGTATCAAAATGGGAAAGGCAGAGCATCCACAGAGCTTGCTGGAAAGCTACAGCACACTGATACCTTTAACAGAAGTAGCAAACTCTGGATCAGGCCCTTCCACAATCCCAGGCAGACACCCAGACATCCCACAGGCATCACCTGTAGCCTTACACAGCTCCTCCCAGGAGGATAAGGGATGGTGAGATCCTATTACCATGCCACTGGTCATTGCCTGGGATTTACTCTCCTCATCCCCTTGCAGCTCCCCTGGGAGTCACAGGCAGGGAGAGCTGCTGCCTGACCAGCACAGCCCCAGGGAGCACAGCCCAGCTCACACAAGGGGTTCCACGGGACCAAGTCAGACATTAAGAGCTGGAAAAGAGCAGAAAAGCCTCATTTCTTGTCCCTTTTCCCCCTTGGCCAGTGTCCCACAGTGTCTGCTCAGCTCTCCAGTGCACCCAGCATTTTGCAGGTCAGTGGCTGTGCCATCCCCGGCTTTGGGGGCCCAGGGGCTGCAGAAGCACAGACCCCCCAGCTGGAGCTGCAGGCAGAGCAGCAGCAATGCAGCCAGTGGTCATTAGCCCAGGAGAGCTAATGAACAGAAGCTTGTGGGCAGCAGGATTTGGGCACTCAATCCTCCAGCCCTCCCTCCTTGCATGGGGACATCCCCTGGGACACTCATCCCTGTTGTGCCACCCTGCAGGTCCCCAAAGGAGCCACCCAAGCAAAACGACTGAGCTGTGCAAACCTCTCCTGCTGGTCTTTATTGCCACCAGCAAATCACTGCTTTTGGCATTTCTTCTCTGGTACTTGTAGCAGGGCTGTCTGAATATAAAAAAACTCGCAAACAGAATTTCACCCAAATTGCTGGAAGTACCAGCAAGGATGAGGGCTCTGGAATACCAGCAGCAGTGCAGCCCCTTGAGCCCTTGATGTGCTCTCTGACTGCTCAAACCAGAGCAGGACTCCCAGGACACCCCTTGAGGTGCTTCCCTCTGGGATGTGCCCATGGATAATGCACCCCAAGATGCAGGAGGATGAGGAGGAGCATGGACCACATCACATCAACAGCTTAAACTCCAGCTGAACTCAGGCCAGCTCCTTGGGAGCCGGGTTTGCTGACTGCCAAGGCAGAGCCCTCAACACTGATCCTGAGGAGACCCCAAAGAGGACAAACATCGCGGTGGGACAATGCCAACACCCAGCTGAGCACGCTGCGGGCAGCCGGCACGAGGGAACCACTCACCCACGACCATGATGTTGAACTCGAAGCCCTGTTTCATGGCTTTCCTCCTCAGCTGCTCCAGGATGGCGTCGATGCCCACATAGCCGAAGTCCGCAGCCGGCTTGTCCGGCCGCGCCGGCGCCGCCTGCTTGGGGCCGGCATCCCGCGGAGCGTCCGTCATGCCGGGAGCGTGGCTGGGAACGGCCTCTGGACCTGCGGGGGCAAGCACGGGGTGGTCAGAGGTGCTGCTCCTGGCAGGGGATCACAGGAGCTGCCTGCAGCGTCCAAAGCAGGAGTAAAGCACATGTAGAGACTCAGGGTACCAGCCGGCTGGGAGGGAGGAGGTATGTGGGATCTTCCTCCACAATAGTTACATTAAATTTGGGATTTCCTTTCTCCATTTCCGGTGTTCACCTTGATCCCTGCCCACTCCACCAAACCTGCCACGGCGAAGGGATGCTGCTGTGGGGGTGTGAGCACACCAGGTCCCACAGCAGCTGATCTGCTGCCACAGAGCAGGACCCAGCACCCAGAAAGTCCTCGGCTCACGTCTGGGAGTGACAATGGCTTTTAGCCCCACAGCCCTGTGCCCGGGCACTGCTGTGGCAGACCCACACATCCCGCTCCTTCACACCACTGGAATTACAGCACCGTGCAGACTGCTGGTGTGAACAACTCAGCCACGTTCTGGGGGGGAGCTGGATGGCTTTGCAGACATAGGGAGTCCTTGGCATCCACTGCCACGTGCCCTCCTCGAGCTCCAGCTGATGCAGATCAGAGGCTGCCAGCCCTGGCTTGTGGAAAACCCAACATATTTGCATCAAGACGGGTTGTGCCAGACAACACCCACGCAGCCACGGAGCTTCTGTGATCTCACTCTAATTCTGTCCATATCTGCTCAGAAACCCAAACCCCTCAGCCTCCTGCCCTGCAAGAGGCTCCAACCTAACGAAGTTCTTCAGAAGAAGCAAATGCAAAACTACTGCCTCAGCCAACAACTTTGTAAGAAAAACCAGGGAATTATCTACTCCCCCAGGCACCAGGCAAGAGCATCGGGAAGGACAAAGTGCCCCATGTGCCCCGGGGTGATGCAAACTTGTCCCCTGCCAGCCCCAGCTGCTCTGCATCACCCAGAGTGGATCCAGCAAATATCTCGAGGGCAGAGCGTGCACAAGGTCAGCCCAGTCCCCTGCAAGCTGCTGGAGGCATCAGCCACATGCAGCACGTTCCTCTGATCCGGGCACAGAGAGGGAGGTTTTAGGAAAACACACTTCTAAGAGCCCTCCCCACCCCAGGCTGCTGCTTCTCAGTGCCTGCGTGCCTGCAGCCACCAGCCTAAGTGAGCATTTTGCTGTTGCTCAGTGTTTCTCAATGCTTATTTATTATTTTTTAATTGTATATTATTATTAATAAAAACATTATTATTTGCAAAGTCATCACCCCTCCAGACAACAACACAGCTCTCAGCTCGTCTCACCCCAGTTACTCCTGGCCTTTGATGATGTGCTGCCTGCTTTTCTCTCCCTCCCTCTCTCTGTAGCAGTGTGGCTGGGCCAAAGGGGCTCCTCCAAACACAATCCCATCATCCCTTCTCCTCTGGCCATGTCAGACCGGACCCTGCTGGGGTCTGTGAGGTGGAACCATTCTCTTCCTGCAAGCACAGCACACTTCCAGGTGCTTAATATAGACCAAGCAGAAAAAAAAATAAAGAAAAAACAAACCTAGAACTAATGCCAAAGACTGTTGGGTCACTTTGAACACTTTTTCCCAACCCTCAGTCCCAGGCTGTGTAGCTGACAGTTACTCACAGAGCTGCTGGAGAGCAAACACGCTGTCCCTGACAGACACGGGAGCATCCAGGAACGCTGCACAGCTGGAACTGCACTGCCACTGGGAGCAGGAGCACAGCACAGCTGGAACTGCAACTGCCATGCTGCCCCTCGCAAAATCAACCACCATGCCCAAGGCCTCACCACAAATCCCAAATTAGCCCCGTTCCAAAATGGCAAGGCGAAAAGTAGAAAAGAAGTCCCTGCATAACACTAAAAAAACCCCCCAACAAAATGACAACTAAATCATGTGGAAAATAGGCTGCCAGCAGCAGCCACGCTGGGTTATGCAATGGGTTTAACTCCTCCAGACACCACTTGTGTGCACGGGACAGCCCCAAGGGTGGGAAGGCAAATTGGGACACTGGGGCAGGTAAGGTGCAGAGAAATTAAGAAATTAAATAGAGTAGAAAGCCACCCTCCACTTGACAAAGGCCAGCAGCACGTCCAGCACCTCAAGGAGCAGCTGGCAGCGTGCAGAGGGGCTGACCTGTCCCTGGGCAGGGGCATGTGCAGGCAAACTGTCCCCAGCTTAGGGAGCAGACACTCTGTGGCCCTCAGGAGGAGAAGGAGGGCTCAGGGTTCCCCAGGCTCCAGCCAGGCCAAAGCCACAGGGAAAGCAGCACCCCCAGCAGGGCAGCCCATGTGCTTCAGCTGCTTTGTGGGGAACTGGTGATTTAAAGCACCTGGGTCCTGACTGAGGGAAAATACAATGAAAATCAGTATATTGCAGCTAGGAGCGTCTGCAGCACAGCAGGGATGCAAAGCCCCCGATGCCCCAGCAGCACCAGCAACTCCCAAGGGAAATGCCACAACTAAAACGTGCAATTTTTGTTTCAGCTTCCCAGCATTGAACTGGTCTTTTCTTAGCAAAATCTCCAGTGTCACACTCGGCACCAAGGGGTTTGTGCCAGCAGAAGGAGGGTGCAGCCAAACCACAGGAGCACCCGGTGGCACACAGGGATGCTGTGCTGGGTCTCAGGGAGCACTCCCAGGAGTCACTTGTCTACAACAGAAAGATCCTAGAAATAAATTGGAGCAGAGCAGTGGATGCCTGGGGTGCATCATGGGCACATCCTGGATTTGTCTGACCTGCTGCGCTCTCTGAGGGGACGGTGTCAAACCTGAGGTGCTGTCAGAGCCAGGGTCACCGAGCTGACCCTTCTGGAGCACTGCAAGGAGGGATGGGTTAATAAATGCTAATTATTATTTGAAATCCCTGAATCCCTGGCAAGACCAGGACCACCTCACATGCCGTTAGTACAGCAGTGTCACCATAACTCAGCTGTTGTCCCTCCCATGAGGGGACATCACTTCACTGATGGGGCAGAGAGCTCAGAGCCTGCAGCTCTCTCCCACTCAAGTGTTCCTGGATAAACATCAAGCACATGGGAACAAGTGCTTGTGCCATATTTAGACCTCCCCTGCCAGGGAAACCCTGTCCACGTGGGCATAGGAGACGTGGAGATGGTCAGGGCAGCGCTGCACCGAGCAGGGACAGAACCAGAGCTCTGGCTGAGGCACGGCTGACTCAGGACAGCTGCTCCAAAGCTGATTTTGCCAAAGACTTAGGCCTGTTGCTCTGTAATTGATGCATGTCAGACACGAGCCAAAGCCAACATCTGCAAAGCAGCAGATGAAAGGCACCCCATGGGAAGGGAAGCCCCTGGGAGCCCCTCGGGGACCGTCCTGCTCCTCCAGCCAGCTGGACGCCGTGTGCCGTGGGACGGGCTTGGCCAGGGGCTGCTGGAGCTGCTGCACTGGTGCCACGAGGCTGCCACAGCCCCGGACACTGAGGGCAGGGCATGCAAGGACAGCCATGGGCTCCTCCAAAACCCTGAATGCAGGGGCTCGTAATCCTCCTCGAGGATCTGGGATAGGGATCTGCAGGAAACTGGGGCTTCACTGCAGACACACAAAGGTTAAAGAACCCTCACAGGGGCTGAACTGGGAATGTCTCACCCACCCCAGGTCCTGGCTAGGCCCAGCAGCTCCATGCTCTGCTGGTGATCTGGGAGAGCAGAGATGATCTGGAGTGGGGTTGGTCACAGACCTGGGGCTCAGTGGCTGCACAGAGCAATTGGAGAGAGGCTGGGAGGCTGCACCTCTGCCATGGCCACCCGAGAACAGATCCAAGCCATTGCACACCCTACGGATGCACACACAATCGGGGGCAAAATGGCAGTGTTTGGGGAGTAAATCCAAGAAACACTCCTTGGATGCCAGGAACACCAAGCACTGGCCAGCTTTTGATGGTGCTGCAACCAGTTCTGCAGAGCTACAAGCACCCAGAAGACTGGGACACTGTGGGTAACTCCCCTTCCTTCCACACAGCAGATGCTGGAAATACCATGGTCTCCCAGAATTGCGGGATGGGTTCATGCAAACATAGAGAGCAGGTTCAGAGCAGTGAACAGTGGTGTGAAAGCAGAGCCTGGGCAGCTGAGTATCCATGGATGTTTTCAAGGGAGAAGTGTGAACCACCTAACCTTTCGATTTTTGGGAGCAGCTCTCTTGGAGAATCGTGCCTGTAGGGTGTCACAGAGTCATTTTTAGCTCTGAAGAGTGAGTCTCCAGCTCCTGGTTAAGGACAGCTGGCTGTTGGGACTGCAGCACATGTGGCCTCCAGGGCCTCTCCCCTCGGCACACTGAGCCACTGACCACAGGCCATGGAAACAGATCCAACCTGCGGAGGAGGTGGCGGAGCCTGTCCCTTCTGAGGGGACAGCAGGAGTCAGGAGGGAGGGAATCAGCACAGCCAGGACTGGATGCAATCCCAGCATGGCCCAGGCAGTGCTGATTTTTTCAGCCACCCAGTCACTGCCACCACGGGATCCCCTGGTGCTGAACGTGGCAGGTCCTTGCTGGACATGTGGGTGCCAGGGAATGTGAGGCACAGCTCAGTTTGAAGCTGGGGTGGCTCAGCCTGGCACATAGAGCCAGTACCACAGACCCTGCAGCACCAAATTGTAGCCAAGGGACGTTCCTATTATTCAGTTGCAATCACCAGCACCTGGCTGGCACTGCCAGGCCTGAGCTGGAGTCTGTCCCTTGCATCCCTGGGTATCGAGCTACAGTTTCAGGCTGGCCACCAGCCCAGGCCCACCTACCAACCAGTTATGTTTCCTTCTCAGCTTGCATTTCCACCTGGGTGCCAAAAAAACCACAACTCAGAAATAGCAGAGTATGCTTAACACTGCTTCTTTAGACCAAATCCACCCAAGAGCTGTCAGAAAGGTGGCCAGGTGCCTCCTGAGCTCCAGGCTTGAAGCTTTTTACTCAGGTGGGGAATAAACCCATTTGCAGAGTTTAAAAAAGGAAGCAGTGATTCCTGCTGTGGAGTGAGTGCTTCCACAGAAGACCAGTCGGGGCCACAGCCCTGAGCCACAAGTCATGGGCACGCATCACGTGCAGGTCGAGCTGTCCCCGCCAGCCACATGCGCTTCCGTCCTCACTCACTGTGTGCTTCCCCTCCCGCTCCGGAAGCCCAGCAGCCCCTGCCCTCTGCAGCTCAGCCCTCTTGGCTCTGTTACTTACAAGAGAGGGATGCTTCAGGGCTCCCCATCACTGCTTCCCTTCCCATTTTAAACCCTCCAGCTGCTGCAGGCTCTGGTCACCAGCGTGTCTGGGCTGGGATGCAGGAGCCCATCGCAAGGGTCAAACCGTGGTGCCAGCTCCACAACCTCCGTGGCTCCATTGCCAGCTACTGCGCTGCCCTGGATGTGGCATGAGGCTGACCACCACCCTGTCCTGGTCGGACACGTGTAGCCCTGGCAGCACAATCCACAGTCCTACATCCTCATTTCTCCAGGCATGTGAGACAGCAGCTCTAAACCACTTACAAAAGCCTACAAAGAGTTTTTAGGCTGTTCTCCGTGTTTAAAAAGGAGGAGATGATCACGAACAATCCTAGGTCTTTGCTTGGGCATGCAGAGGTCTCTGGCCATGCGGCCCCACTGATCTCCCTCTGTAAGGAGCTTCCCCTGGAGCTGGAGCAAGGCTGACCCCAGAGCAGCCCTCCCTCACTGGGAATGCCCCATGGAGAGGAACCTTCCTGCACACAGGTCCCGGCAGAAGCTGCTCCATCAGCTGGCCCCACGTAGCCTACGCCAGCAGCCAGCACAGCCCTTGCTCCCCGCAGACAGGCTCAGGGCTCCTGTGCCCAGAAGGCTCCAAGGACACCCACAAAACTGATTCCGTGGGGGCTCTGAGGATGCGATCCACTCCCACCCCTGTCCACCCACCCTGGACAATGGTACTCAGCACAGGAGGGACACGGGGACCCTCCCCAGCCCCCAGCCAAGAGAGAGCACCCTTCACTCCTGTCACCACTGCTCTGCACAGCTCTGTGATGTGAAAACAAAGAGCCAGGCAGCGCTCCCCAAACTCAGCTTGTCCAGACAACACTGCAGAAGGAATGGGTCCAGTCAAGCCCCAGGAATGGGCACCGGGCATGGCTGAGTGCACCCAGGGCTGCCGAGCCGCGCTCCGGGGCTGATGCCCGCGTCCCACGAGGCACTGAACGCAGCTACGGCAAAGAAAGGAGCGAGCCAAAGGGATCCACATCCTGGGGGTTGCAGTTCAGCTTTTCTTTTCTTTTTTCCTATTTTTTTTCCTCCCCTTCTAAAATTTTTTTTCGCTTGGTTTTATTCTTTGAAGGGTAGGGCGGTATGGATTTTTATTTAATTTCTTTGTTTGTTTTTTTGTTTTCCTTCTTTCCTAAAGGCAGCTGCGCCCCAGACGCCCCGCGAGCCTTTTAGCGGGGGCAGCAGCCGGAGCAGGGCGGGCAGGGCAGGGGACAAGGGGGGACCCACTGGGGCAGGGCAGGGGACCAGGGGGTGCCCCCCAGGCAGGGCAGGGG